>PVIJ01003671.1:34857-130409 GCA_004024925.1 Scalopus aquaticus
AGCCCTGGTCACTCAAACAATTCACTACCAACAGCTTTTGGCTATCCCAATACCACCATCTTGTAACTATAGCTACAGCCTCCTAGCTGATTTCTGTTGGCTGAAGCTACGCCCTGTGGATATCCAAAATCCCGGCCTCAAGTCAGGTACAAAGTGGCTATGAATGAATGAATGCCTTCTACAGTCTTAGCTAAGATGTGAATGCAGAAGGGCCCCAGTGGCCAGCCCTTGAGCTGCGTACTAGTGACCTCTCTGGGGGGTGGTATTTCTTGATTAAGCAATAGTCTTGGGCTGTCTGATAGGGTAACAAGGATTTGTTCTACTTAGTATGGAATTTTTATTCAGAAATATTTATACTGTGCACATTTAAATAGTTAGTTTACATTCAAGATACAGTCATTTAATTGCACATAATAATAGGAAAGAATTTTGAATTTATTTTTATAGAGTTTGATTGAAAATTCACTTAGAGTAATTTTTTAAAAGCATGCCTAAAACATGAAATCCTAATGTTTCAGTCTTTTAAAAACTTGTTCTAAAATTTATTGTCTATCCCCATTGAATATATAAATACCAGGTGGCTAAAATATTGGAATCATTTCATTTTTCTATATGATTTATAAGTATAACTTTCCCCCCTCAGGAAAAGTGCCCCAAACATAGATATATTAAGCTGACACATTCAAAACATGCTGATTGAAAATATGAGTAAAGAAATGAGATCTTTGGGAAAACATTTGAAGTGAAATTTGAATGAATTCTCAGCTTGGAGTACTAACAGCTTAAAAGAAGTGGGACAGAAAAAATCATTTTGAGATCTGTTAGGAACAAACACAATGGCTGGTATATTACCTTGGAATTCGGGGGCGGGGGACGAAGATGATTATGATTATCATATCAGATTCCCGAAAAGCAGGCAAGAAAGAGGTAAATAGTGCATCCTAAACATTTGTTTCCTAAGGAAATGCACTGGGAAGATAAAGTCAGGCAGACAGACTATTAATGCCCTCAGTAAATCGAGGGAAGGTCGTTCTCAGCGGCTTTCCATTCCCTATCATGTTGAATAGGGCTTCATAATGTGATCTCAGTGAGGTCATTTTCAACTGAGTTGGAAAATGCTAATGCCTGTCAGAATACTAAAAGATGAGTAAGGATTTGCTAGCCTGTTGGGAGAGATTGTGACTGAACTGGATGCTGAAAAGCATATTTAAGTCCACTGGGAGAGTCAGACAAGACAGAGAATTTACAAGAGAAAGGCATTGAGGAACTGTCCATATTTTAATTTCTCCACTGAACACAAATGCCAATAATGTGGCCCTGCCACTTGTCTTATTTGCCAGGATGACCTTAGGTGGACTGGGAGAGAAGCAAAGGATTATGGAAATGCCAGATTCTTAGACAGGAAGCTATATTCCTACTAGATTGAATTCAATTCCAACTAGAAATTCTCCCACCTCTTGTTTTTGATCAGGTGTGGGAAACATTTTCTGAACAGGGCCAGTGTGCTAGGCAGAACAACGATCCACAAGATGCCCAGATCCGAGTCCCCAGAACCTGCGAACATGTCACTGTACGTGGTAAAAGGAACCACGAAGATGTGATCAAGTTAAGGATCTCAAGAGGGGGGGCTATCTAGACTATCTGAGTAGGCCCAATTTAATCACATGGGTCCTAAAAATCAGAAAAGCTTTCCCAGGAAAGGAGATGTGACTGTGAAATAAAGGCCCAGAGGGATGCAAAAAGGCTGGTTTTGAAGATGGAGGAAGGGGCTATGAATCAAGGGATGCAAGAATTTTCTAGAAGCTGGACAAGACAAGGAAACAGATCCTCCCCCAGAGCAGTGAGAAAAGAATTTCAGCCCCACCAACACTTTGTTTAACCCTGTGAGGCAATAAATCATAAATAATTTTAGTTCTGGGAATTTATTCTATGACTATACTAGCACAGACATCAAATAACATATATACCAGTCATTTTTATGGTGGTGTTTATAATAGCAAAAAGGTTGAGACGACCCCATGTCAATCAATAGGGAAACAGTTAAATAAACCATGACCTCGCCATCCAAGGAATACCAGATAGATGTTAAAAAAAAAAAAAAAAAGAACAAGTAAGATGGCCCAGTGCAGATCTGGTACTAACACTCGACTATCTCCCTGACTGGAAAAACGAAGGCAGAGAACGACACATACACCATCCTTTGTGTGACAAGGAGGACTATGAGAATCTATTTTCACATTTTTTCACATTATGGAAGGGAATATACAAGTATATAAGAAGTTAATAAAAGTGGTTACTTCTAGGGGAGAAAGGAGCAGGTAACAGGTCACCAGGGAAACATAGGAGTGAAGCCTCTCAATATATGTCTTTGCATGTTGTTTTGATTTTTTAATCTCGTGACTATATTATTTACAAAATAAAATCAAATGTTAAGGGAAAAAAAGAGACACATTTTCCACCAAGAAAGGTTCAAGATTAGTTTCCAATGAAGGTTATTTGAAATACAACTTAGGAGGATGAGAAAAAGTTGGTTTCATGGGTGACCAAATAAATGGTCTTATGTTGGTAAGAGTGATGTGTTGATTTGGACAACTTAAAATCAGATTGCCGAGGACAGAAGGAGAGGAATAAATACTACATAAAACATAAGTGAGAAAACAAAACTAAATGAAAAGATGTTTTGTGTATCCATATTTGGTACGAGTTTGTTGAGGAAATTCTAACTAGTCTGTTAGTATTCAATCGTGCCCAGCAATTTTAAGAAAAGTTTTTCTTGCTGGGAGTTATGAGTATGAAGATTAGTGGCCCTCTGAGAACAAAGCATCCACGACGACAAGACTCATTCAAATTGGGAAATAAAAGTAAATACACGCATATTAATTAAATAAATAATACCCTTGTCTGCTGAGCATAGTGATTGCCGATTTGCTACACACCTCTAAGTTGTAAGCATTATTTCAGACCATTTTCTCATTCAGTCTGGGTCCATTTCATTGAAAGTTTGAATAATTTGCTTTAAAATCAGGAGTATTCCCCTACACCCCCCCATTTCTAATACCCTCCCCAAAACAGGAAGGAAATAATAGCTTTTCAGTGCCCACTTGATTTCTGATGCTTGACACTCTTGAATTACAAAATAGAGATATATTTACTTTGCACACGGAGGTATTGCCACTCTCTACATTTCCCACTTCATTAACTCATGAGCTTCAAGTTAAAAAGCACAGTGAATTTAAGAACAAAATAGGAAACTTAGCCAAAAAAAAAAAAAAGGTTTAGAGGTCTGTGATTTTATAATGTCCCTTCCTTTGCTTTCAAATGGTTACTGTTACCTTTCAGTATTGGATCCATTAACACTAATTTCATTATTAGAATACCCATTACTAGCACTTAATCCACTTAAAAGAAGAGTTGCTCTTTAAAATGAAGGAAAGAGCTATCTTCCTTAAACCACACAGATTAAATCTCCTCTAAGTGAATAATAAAGCATATTACTGGGCTAGTCCATTTCGCTTTTGGTGATTTTTAGTAAGTTTTTTATTGGTCTAATTAATTTAAATTATAAAGGGGTTTTGTTGATGATGATGATGATGGTGATGATGGTTTTGTATCTCGCTGGTTTACAAATAATAAGCTCACCAGGGCTTCTTGACTAGCAGGCAGAACTATAGACTCTGGGTGGGGGTTTCTAGTGCCTTTTTACTGGGAATATTCAGGCTGTAGAATGAGCTTTCCCCTCGCAAAATAATAAACCCTCCTGCTGGCAGGTAATTTCTGTTGCTGTAAATTTAATAAGGGACCAAAACAAAATGACCAGAACACTTGACCTGAATTTTGAGGCCTATGGGATTAAAACATGCAGAAGGCCCTTGGTGTTGAATCATTTCCCCTTTTATTTCTTTTGACTTCTTTCAATGCTAAGCATGGCAGGTAGACTCAGGTGGTGGGAAATCCCAGGGACTTGTCACAAGAGAACTTTATTCCAATCTTTATTTTACAGAACTATATTTTATAGTTCTCTGAAGTTTGTCAAATTTGCCTAGTGACTGTGCCTGAATCCCTCCCATTTCTCTTGTCCCTAATTCCTCATCTTGCAATGATCCACTCAGTGAATTCCCCTATCAGTGTTCTGTGCTGCTTCAAAGATAATTCCTGCTACGAGCTAAATTTTTGTACTCCCAAATCTGATATGCTGAAATCCTAACACCAGCAGCTCAGAATGTGACAGTTTGGAGGCAGAGTATTTGAAGAGATCATTACATCAAAATTAGGTCATTAGGGTGGGGCTCTAATCCAATATGACTTTTGTCCTTAGAGGAAGAAAAGATTAGGATGCACAGAATGACACAAGGACTGCCTGTGCCAGGGGCAAAGGCCTCGGGAGGACCGAGGTTTGTCCCGATCTGTACAGTGCCAAGCTCTCCAGTGCAACTGACAAGGTTCCTGTCGCTAAGAGGTTCAAAGAGTGAAAGGAGTTATCAGTTCATTCATTTATTTTAATAAACGTTTTAACTCTAAAATAGTGTTAGATTTGCAGAAAAGTCACAAAGATTGTGCAAAGAAGTCCCCTAAAACCCACATCCAGTTTCCCCAGTTGCTAGATTACAACCGCATTCTTACATCACCATGGCACCCATGTCAAAACTAATGAACCCATAACAGTGCATTATTATTAATTAAAGCCCACACGTTTATGGCATATATATGCAATGGCACACTACTCTGCTATGAAAAAGATGAACTCTTGCCATTTGTGATAACATGGGTGGAACCGGAGGGGGTAATGCTAAGCGAAATCAGCTAGGAGAAAGATACTGCCTGGTTTCACTTACGGAATACAGTGAAAGAAAACAAAGGGTCAGTCAAAACTGAACCTTAGAAACCTGATTCTAGAATTGAGGCTACCAGAGAGGGAGAAGGGAGAACAAAGTAGGGAGGGAGCCCAGGGGACTATGATGGAGGACTCTAGGTGCCTGGGCGGCGGGTGCAGTGTGGTGACAGGCATCTGAGGTGTGATGCCGTGCCACCGAAGTCGTGCTGTAAATCAGTGTCACCTCAATGAAAATAAAAAAATAAATAGAAATGGAGGAAATAATAAATAAATAAATAAATAAATAAAGGTATGGCAGTGAAACAATAAAGCCCACACCATTTAGGTTTCTGTAGTCTGTCCCTGGCGCCCCTGAGGTAGCCTTCCACTTCACCATGTCCGCATCAGGCCTCTGCAGACTGTGACTACGTCTTCAGCTCTCCTTGTTTTTGATGACTCAGAGTTTTTAGGGTTACTGGTTGGGTATTTTATAGAATGCCCCTCAGTTTGGATTTAGCTGGTCTTTTTTCTCATAGACAGGGAGTATATGCTGGAGGGAAGAAGGCTGAAGAAGAAAGTGCCATTCCTGCCAGATCAGGCCAAAGGCACCTGCTGTCGCCTGACTTATCTCGCCTGATGTTGACCTCCACCACCTGACCGAGGTAGTGCTCGTCAAGTGTCTCCACTATAAAGTTGGTCTATCCCCGCCTTCCCATACGCCCCTGGGGCACAGCCCACACATAAGCAGCAGGGGTAATGCTCCACTTTCTTCAAAGAAAACAATTCACAGAAATTGTTGGGAATCCATATGCATGGGAGACTTGTCCATTGTCCCCCATTTGTTTATGTCCACAATCATTTATGTGCTCGTGGAGATTGATTTTATAATTTGGGTTATAATCCAATCCCACATTTTTTATTCTGTTGCTCCAATTGTCTCAGTGCTGGCACTGGGGACCCTTTCTGTTGCCTCCTGTGTCACTTTGACCCTATCAGTGTTCCGTCCCTCATTTCCACCAGGATGTCGGTGTGCCATGCAGAAAGGACTTCAATCGTTTCATGTCCCTGCAGCTGGGAGATTTCTCAAATTATAGGATTTTGTAAACGGAACAATTTTATGGGAGAAGGAAAAGAAGAAGAGTGAAATCTGTCTAGTCTCAGGTGCCTAGCAGCTCTTCGTGCCATCCTATCCATCCGTGGCTTTCTGTGCCCTTGTACCTGCCCAGGACGGCATTCCTCTGCTGAGCCACAGCTGCCCCGACCGCCCTGCCCGCCTGGCTGAGATTTTCTCAGGACCTTGCTATGGCTGGAAGTTCTTCCTACTCAGTCCTCTGCCTATGCCTCTTTCTCCACAGGTGTAAAATCTGTCCTTTTTCCCAGAGGCTCTCCCCATTGTTTGTTCCCCTTTATCCCTCAAGGGACTTTCTTCTGATAAATCTCTGCATAACTAATTTCATCTTAGTATGTGATTCTCTGAAGCCTTGAACTGACATTTTAGGCTTCTGACCAGCAGAAGGAAGTCGAAGAATTTATTTCAGGATAAAATCAAATTTTCATGAGTAAAGCAGTTAGAAATAAACTCTGAGACTGGCTATTTGGGGGTTGTTTCTCTTTCAAGAAATTGTTCTCTGTTCAGAGTTAAAACCTTTCCATTTCATTAACCTCTTATTGAAGTATAACACACATACAGAAAAATTCACAAATCACAAGTGTGGACAATCCTGAGATATTTGCTAGTTATTCAGGTAACTGGCACCCAGATCAAGAAACAGAACGTGAACAGCACCCAGGCAATCTCCCGTGTGTCTCCTCCCAATCCCTGCCCACCAAAGGTAACGGTGCCGCATGACTTTTGACACAGAGATCAGTTTTACCTCTACGGGGCCTTCTGGGGATGAGTCACACAGGATGCATTTCGCATCTAGCTTTTCTCACTTCACACTGTACTCAGTGAGATCTAGCCACGCTTTCCATGCAGCAACGGCTTGTTCATCTTCATGGCTGTAGTTGGAAATCTTCTGCCAATACAAGTCTTGTCAAATGCATCTTCAAGTAGACTGGAGATACCCAGCTGAAGGGTCTTCTCATGATCAATTTTCACTTGACTTTCCATGATTCCATGAAAATGGTTTCTGCCTCTTCTCTTGGAGCACTGTTTCACAAGTCCTGACGTGCAGAAAATGTTCCTGAGAATCTGAAGTTTCCTTCCCAAGAGTCCTTCTATGTTTTCTAATGACTCTCCCTGGGACCATTATATACTTCCAGTGATGGAGGACAGTTATTGTTCTCTTAGTCATCTTTTGGCTGTAGTGCTTCTCTTCTTGTTTTTGCAGAACAGCTTCTAAATGCTGCCTATCTTCTGCCATCATTTTAAAATTCAAGGTCCACACTCATCAGCAAAGTTCCCAGAACCACGTGCAGCCAATGGCCACACATTGAAGTGTACACCATGTTCCTCTAAGGGAAGAATTTGTTCTTCCCCAAGGTCTTTTCCCTGCTGCCTTCAAACTGGAACCAGCATCATCCTGTCTCAAAACACAAGGCTGCCTTTGTGTGGGTATAACGGCCCAAGGGGCCAGTGACTGATGTGCTTTCCCCCCTGGACTAATCTGCAGAACACCCTGTTGAGAAGATTAGAGCCATGGGTGGGAGTCGGGTGTGCATCATTGGACTCACTCCCTAAATCCAATATACAGTTTGACCCGCCCTTTTCTCAGTCAATAATAAGGCCCGGATCTTGCTCTCGAGCAGCGTCCTGCATTGTGCGGCCTGTTCCACGACTCTCTCTTCCCTTTTCACCATGGTGTTGCCCAAAGCAACACCTTTGAGACAGGACGCCAAGAGGGAAGAAAATCAATGAATCCTTTATGACTGTCTTGGTATTTCAAGCCCCACAGAGCTGCCCTTCAGGGCTTGACCAGCCCCTGTTTTTCCCGTAGCGCTTCATATGGACCAGTCATCGACTTTGTTTCGGTTGCCCCCCCCCCATACACATCCAAAGATGGCATGTTCCTCAGGCTGTTTTCTGCGGGAATTTTGTTCTGAACTTTTCCTAGCCACTTTGAATGCTGTCTCCAGTCAGATTGTCTCAGTTTGCTCAGGATATGGTCCTCTGAGAATGGCTGCCCTTTTGCCTTGTGATGTAGTAACATCTAACGATGACCTCCCCCACTCACGATCTGCTACGTGCAGAGCCATTTACAAGCCTTGTCTAGTCTGCAAACCTGCAATACGGGTTTAGTACTTTGATTTATTGACAGGGGCGCCAAAGCCCTGAGAGGTTAAATGCTCTTAGAGTCCTGGCAGGGCTGGGATTCACGCTCAGCCTTTGGCTCCCAAATTCATCCTTATTTCACTCCCCTGTTATACGCTCTTCCCTCAGGCTCAGCCGTCTCCCAGTTTCCTCTGTTCTCCATCTGCTCCCCCCATTGCTAACACTCGTGTACAAGCACGCACAGGACATACATACGCTCTGTGCTTCCGTCTCTTCTAATGCAATTACTTCCCTCTTCTGTCTACATGCTGCGGCCAAAGTTACCTAATAGTCAGCACCCCAAAGTATGATGGCCCAGCAAGTGAAAAGCTGGACTCATCTACGGACCATGTGTGAAGGAATCCTGGTTCCTCCACTTGTGAGCTGTGAAATCATAGGCAAGTTTACTTTATTTCTCTGAACTTTAGTTTCCTCGTCTTTTAAAATGGGGATGATAAGGGCCTCCTTGGCGGCGCAGCGGTTAAGCGCTGCACTGTGGAGCTGTCGGCAGTGGCGACACAAGTTCGACGCTCAGCCGGGGAGATTCCCACATGGCACAGCAGACCTCTTCTGCCTCGCCCGCTGCTCCCCTCAGCAGTGTATTTCCGTCAGTCTGCCTGTGCTGCTCCCCACTCTGTCTCTGGTGAATCCTCTCACCGCCCCACGCCTCTGGCCTGTACCCCAGCTTGTATGCATAAATAAATAAATCTTTAAAAAATAAAATAAAATGGGGATGATAAAGGTACTCTTCTCATAGAGCTAAATAAGACAATGCATGTAAAGCTCTTAGGACTGTGTGTATAATACATGCTTAAAAAAGATTATTATTCTTATTTATGGTATTCCATGAAGTCAGGGGATACTGATTGATTAACAGAGGTCAAAAGCAATGGTTCTCAAACCTGGACCTTGGTCTGGGCCATCTACTGGGCTTTGGGGAAAGACTTTTTCCTTGGCTCTTCTCCTAGAAGTTCTGATTCAAAAATATTAGGATGGAGCCTTGGAATCTGTGTTTTTGAACATTTCTCCAGACCATTCAGATGTTCGGCAGACTTGGAAATCTTGGACTTAGAGAGCAGTCCCCCAAAGTGGTGGTTTCAGAAGCTACAACTGGGCCCTACAGAGATGTCCACAGACGCCGTCCTCTCTCAAGCTGAGTAACACTCCACCCTCCACTCACACATAAACACAGGGTGTCACACACACTACTCCTGCGCCACGGCCTGGATGGGGCCATCAGGGGTGGATTCCAGAAAGGGAAGATGACTCTTGTATTGATGTGCCCAGAAAGTAGCCCAGTGGTTGTCTGGAGGGCGGGGGTGGGGGAGTGGGATGGGCCAAGGCGGTTACCAGAAGGCTAGTCAGGACCAGGAGCTGTCCATTATTCCTCAATCTCCTTTGTGACCCAAGACATGGCCAGCTTACCTGTTTCTCCATCCACGGGACAGCCCTCAAAGCCAGCACCCCCTGCGCAGTCCGCAAGCCACAAGCAAGGTGAAACTATGGGATTCTGCGGAGGATCATTTCCACAAAGGCCCGATCCAATGCGTTGCTCTTCCCCTAAAGACGAGCCCACTCTCTGGGCTGTTGGCGATGGCTCCCCAATTCCCATTGTGCCACCTTGACACACGCGTAGTCCCACATCTGCAGCTGCAGCTTTAGAAACCCAGGAGAAACTCTGAGCTCTCAGGTGGTACAATGAGAAAGGCGCCTGGGGCCTCCATATTTTCCCAGGAGGGACTCCGATCACTCACTCATTTGAGACCAGAAGCAGTACTTGAAAATGCGGGTGTTGACTTCCATTCAAAATTGGTGCAGTTCATTTAATCAACCTGAGGAACAACCAAGGCTGGAAAAATAGCTGTTCGATCCCAGCTGATCCACAGCCCCAGGTGCTTTGATTCTGATTGCAGCTGGGATTTGTTTTCCTGTGAAGAGGCTGTAGCGACTGCTTTTATCATCTACTGTAAGTACAATAACAGCAGGAGACCAGGCAGTGAGGACAAAATTAAGCTCTGTGACAAATGATTTGGCTTCTTTCCATTAACAATCATGATTTGACCTGAACTGCCTCAATTAAGGGGTGGGGGTGCCCTTGGTATGAGGGAGGGAGGGAGGGAGGGAGTGGGAGAGGAGGGGAAAGGGGGAGAGGAGGGGGTGAGAGAGGGGGAGAGAGAGAGAAAGAGAGAGAGAGAGAGAGAGAGAGAGAGAGAGATATGAAACAGAAGAGATGACAGGGTGTTAATTTGGTGTGGCACATGTACGTATGCTTTAGACTTAGTAGATGCTGCACCGTGTGATTTCACTCTTCCCACCCCCCATTCCTCACTCTAATAATCCAAGAAAGATCACAAACACTATATTTATGAGAGCTCATTATGCCAATGTGTCCATTTGATGAATGGTGTCACTGATTAATGAAGACTTGAAACAATTGGATTCTGACTCCAAAGAAGTACACAGCTTTTAAGGAAAAAAATCAAATAATTGGCAGTCCTCCTGCCTTAAATTCTCTCTTCCATGTTTCAGCCTTTTAAAAATATATCTCTTTACATCATTGGTATTTCCCTGTTCATGGGCACATTTCTCACAAGTAATAAAGCTTGTGAAACCAAATTGGTGAGGCCCTTTTCAATTTTACCCTTTTAGTCTTGAAACATGAAATATCGTTTTCCTAGGGGACCCGCGGGACTGAGATGAGCCGTGCAAGTTACAACTTGTAGGAATTAAACCCAGACTGTGGAGGAAGGTAATTATGCACCCCCATCTGGTTTACAGAGGCACTGAAGCACTTGGTAGGGCAATTTTATGCTACTTGCTGCTTGGAGCTTTTTTCCCAGGAAACTTATTTTTTAGCTTTTTATTTTGAAATAAGTTCACAATTACAAAAAAGTTGCAAAAATTATACAAGAATTGACATATAACTTTCATCCAGCATGGTGCAATTAACTAACCTGCAGACCTTATCCAGATTTGCACCGCTCTTCCCACTCACGTCCTCCTCCTATTTCAGAATCTGTTCCTCCTTGGGCACCTTGATCTGTGACAGCTCCTCTGTCTTTCCCGACCTTGACATTTTTGAAGAGTACTAGTCATGTATCTTATAGAATGTCCATCAATTATGGTTGGTCTAATGGTTTCTCATAATTTGGCTGAAATGACCCATTATTTGGCAAGAACTCCACAGCAGTGATAATGTATCCTCAGAACACCATCAGAGGGCACACAATATTAACATGCCTGATTATTAGTGATGTTAACCTTGATCGCATGGTTAAGGTGTCTGTTATGTTGCTCCACGTTAAGTCACTGTTTTTCTCTTTGTAAATTGATAAGTGCCTTGAAAGAGCCTGTTTCCTTTCAAATGCTCACTCACTAATGTGGTAATCCACCAGTGGATCTTGCCTCGCAGGCAGCTTTTAAAGAATCACAACGTCGCTCGCCGTTCAGAGGCTTCAGAGAGGAGGCTCAGGAGGGGGCAGATGTGCCACAGTGTCATCAGTTTCCACAGTGTGTGCAAGAGGCAAGTCTCCCACGGGACAAACGCAATCTCTCCTCAAACAAGAAATAAAATCTTCCATTAAGTTTCCCAGATAATTGTGACCTCAGCCATGACTTCCCAATTGGCATAGGTCTTGTTTGCCAGGGACAACTCCCCTCACCTTCATTACCACCACCATCTCATATGGGAAAACTCTGATGTTCTTTTCTTTGATCTTTCTAGGACTTTGAGCGATGTCAAGGTCACTGCCAATGTCAGTGATGAACTCACAAGCACCCATCTCACAAGGAATCCATAACCAGCTGCTCTGGATGACTTTTAGCTCTTTCTGGGCATATTTAACCTGCCCTCAACTCAGAGATTTCTTAAAACTGTTGCTTAATTGAGAAACCAACTCCTCAATTAAAATATCCCTACAGAATTAAATCAGAGTCAGAATGGAAATGAAGTTTTGATAAGCCCATAACCTTGGCTGAAAAATTCCCTCCAAGTGGAAAGAATTTTCCAAAAGGAAGAAATAAAGAAGAATTAGAAATAAAGACAAGTTGGGTTGAAGTCTTAGGCTTTTCTCTTTTGACCTGCAGTTAAATGCAGTTAAATGTGTCTATGACCTTGGAATGTTTTCTGCTGGGCAGTGGCAACATAATCATAGTGTGTGACCCCACATTTGGAGCTGCCCCCTCAATAACTCCTTCTTCTTTGATAACCCCGGTGGCAAATTCGACTCTTCCAACCCAGAGGCAAAGGTAGTTTAGTGAGAGGAAACTGTTCTAGAACACCTGAGATTCTCTAATGTTCTCATTCAGCCTCAGACTAAGGATTACATTGGTGAAGTCTGCAGAGTAGATGCTCACAAAAGGATGCCTACTGCCACCTAGATGTTCTCGCCCAGCGAAGGTGGTACCACCAGAGAGACACTCAGCCAGCCTCCCACCTAGCCTGACTGGTAACAGCCACTACTCATTTGTGACGAGCTAAAGTGACCTGAGTAGAACTAACTCATGTCAAAGAACATCATTTCTATGCGTCCATTTGGAAATCAAGGATTTGACTGCCTAACTCCAACCAACTGAATTTATTGGCCAAACCATCCATAAAACTCCAACATCAGCACTTAATACAGGACACATTTAATTTGATGGGGCGGTGGTCCTTGAAAGAGAGGATTATAAATTACTATTTCCCTGGTGAGTTGTTTTTTGTTTTTGTTTTGTTTTTTAAATTTCCCAGTCCCCAGAAGATGTTTACCATCTTGGTGTATTTGTTTTGAATGCTGGTCATTAAAGCTCACGTGCATTCTGGAGAGCAGAGGATGCAGACTTTTCTAAAAGGAGAAAAGGGAAGGAGGAGGAAGGGTAAATACCACTTACTGGGCACCTGATTCATCCTAGTTAGTTTCACTTATGAAAATGTTCAATCTTCATGGCAACTCTGCAAGTTAAATAGTACTGGTCCACTTTATGAATGAGAACTGAGATCAGAAAGGTTGAGAAACCTGAAATCATTAAGTGAGGTTCAAAGCCTGGTTGGCATCGTGCCAAGGACTATGCCTTGTAGATTACCACATCCTGCCTTCCAGGGAGCCTAGCACTTTGCATCTTCCCCGTGACTTCAACAATGGTGGCCCAAGAGCAAGTTTAGAAAATATCTTTTCAGGTCATGATGACCCAGTGGGGATGTTCTTGTTAGTCCTGGTTCTGCCTGGAATACATCGCTGCTGAGAAGTGCCTCTGGCCCCTCCTCCTTCCCTCTGCCTCAGGCGGAAGTATCAATGCACCTCCTGGTTGATGGGCGCGGTCTCAGGGGAGTAAAATGATTCGTCCAGCAGCCCTCCTGGCCTTCTGTGTGTCTCCTGACAGCTTTAGGTGGAGCTGAACACCCCATGAATTTTTCTGAGAGCTGATACACAAAATCAACACCCAGAGTTTTCCAGTAATGACTGGGAATGCAGCAAACCCAAACCACTTAAAACCCCATTGAAAAGCTGAGAATTTGTGTTTTTCCTTCTCTCCTTTTTACTCCTAATTTTCCTCCTCTCAAGTGGGTAAACAAAATCTTTTATTTTCTCATCAAAACACACATCATTAACTGCTAATCAACTCAAGCCTGAGAAATCCCTGAGCAGCCTCTCAGTTTTCATAAATGCCAGCAAGAAATAAAGTGCCGTTGATCGAGCCTTGGCTAAACAGGACCAGGCCGGTCTCAGGGGGCTCCAGGTGCCAGGGACAGCACCATAAAGTGAGGTCAACAAGTAGGCCCTCTGTCTGTGAGTCAGGAAAGACAGACAGCGCTCCTTGGATCTCAGGTGTTAACACCTCCCACTTGCCAGGGTCGCAAGGGCCAGGATTGCCAAGAAAACAGGGTGGGGAGACCAGAGCTTCCCAGCCAAGGTCAAATGGAGGCCAGTGAGTCTGGGAAAGGAGACAGAGGTGGTCTGGGAAGGCCAAACTAAGCCCTTGGAGGGAGCTGTAGGAGGCCGGCTGGCTGACTGTCTGCCTGGCTGCAGGTACAAACAGCTTCAGGCCTATTCCGGCCTCTGTGGGACTGTCCCCCAAACACAGCACTTGCCTCCCCCACCATGAGAAGGCAGCAGACTTGGGGCTATTATGTGGACAGTAGTTGGCACTCAATATGGCTCTCAGGGCCAGGGCAGTGTGGTGGGTTTATGGAAGAAGTTTCAAGGTGATGAACAAGGAAAACATAGGCAGGAAATGGGGCCATGCCAACAGATTGGAAACAAAATGGTGGACAAGACAGAAAACCTGCCACACTGCCATAAAATGCCAAAGGTTCTTGATGACTTCATTTAATTTAATTCAACAAGTGTACGCTGGATCATGCTATTTAAGACTGTGCGGAAGCAGAGACCTTAAATATCTTGCATTTATCACTCCTGGTTTTGGTCTTAATGAGGATACTGATAATCCATGCCTGGTGCCATCTTGCTGAAATTGAATTACAGTAGTTTGAGACTGGTGTGGAGAGTGAAACATTTGATTGGTGATGAGTCTAGCTGGCCTTTAGCCACGGTGGCATCTCTGCTGTCTCCTCGTGACCACCAAGAGACAGTGTGGTAAGGCCCTAAGAGCGTGAACACTGGGAATGCAATACCTGGGGTTATAATCCCATCTTTGCCCTTACTAGCTATAGGACATTGGGCGAATGACTTAACCTCCTGGTGCTTTGTTTTCCCATCCATGAAATGGGGTGAATAATGTTACCTATACATTTAGGGTGTTACGAAGATGAAATGACTTACTACGGGTTGATCTGAAAGTATTAGTGCCACTTTGAGCTTTAATAACTTCTGAAATATAAACGTTATAAGCTCACAAAAAATACCATTCAAAAGTTAAGCAATTTAAAAAATTAAATCTTTAGAGAAAAAAGTTGAATAAGAAAACAACAGAATTAACAAATGGGCAGCAGATCTGAGCAGACCGCTCACCACAGAGGCTATCTAGAAGGCCAGTAGACACAGGGAAAAGTGTTCATCATCACTTTCAATAAGAGAGATGCAAGTTAAAACCACAATGAGATACGACCTCACACCTGTGAGACTGGCCCATATTAAAAAGACCACATGTGGGAGAAAGAGGACTCCTTGTACACTGTGGGTGGGAATGCAAACTGGCCCAGCCTCTGTGGAAACAGGATCGACACTTCTCAAAATATTAAAAATAGATCTACCCTATGATCCAGCAAGTCAACTCCCGGGAATCGACCTGAAGGATGCAGAAACGCTAATTCAAAGGGATATGCAGGCCTGTGTCACTGAAGCACTATCTACAATAGCTCAGTTTTGGAAACGACCTATGTGCCCAACGACAGATGCCTGGATTAAGAAAATGTGGTGTATTTACACAATGGATTACTAATCAGCTATTTTAAAAAAAGATGAAATCTTGCCATTTTCAGTGGCATGGATAGAACTGGAGAGGATTAAGCTAAGCAAAATAAATCAGAAGGACAAAGACAAATACTAGATGATTTCACTCGTGTGGAATATAAAGAAACAACACAAAGGAACAGACAAAACCAAACCAGGACAAACCCTAGAAATCTGACTGTAGAACTGAGGCAACCAGAGGGGGAGGGGAGGGAGTAAAGGAAGAGGGGCCCAGCGGAGTAAGGTGGAGGATGTGGTGTGTAACACACATCTGAAGAGGTGTGAGCCTGAACTTCCAGATCACACACGGGGTTGCAAATCAATGTTACCTCAATTAAAAAAAGACAATTTTTGAAAATAAAGTAAAACTAACAGAATGTTTATGTCAAAATATTAATAAATAACAAGTGCTGGAGAGGATGTGGAGAAAGAACAAGTCTATTGCACTGGTGCTGGGAATATAAACTGGTGCAGCCATCTTGGAAGTCATCTGGATTTATGTGAAAAAACTAAAAATGGAAATACCATATGAACCAGCAATCCCACTCTTGGGCATCCATCCAAAGAACATGAAACCATCAATTTTAAAAATTACATGTTTCACAACGTTGATTGCAGCGTTATTTGCAAAAGGTAGGACGAGGAAGTGCCCACTGAGAAATGATTGGAGCAGAAGATGTGATCTAGTCACACGATGGAATATTACTCAGCCATGAGGAAAGAAAAATGTTGCCATTTGCAGCAAAAAGGGAAGGAGTGCAAGGAAATGATGTGTAAAGCAAGTCAAAATGACAAAGACTAAAGCTGGACATTTACGTCTATCAGACTATTTGACAAAGCAACATACTTACAAACGCTAGTGAGCAGAAACTAATAAACTAGGCGAGGTTCCTGAGCTTAAGGGAGGGGAGGGAGTAAAGGTGAAAGGGATACAAGAGGTGGTGGTGGGAAGAAATGAAATCTTTAGGAAAAAACTGAAATGAGTGAAATTTATGTTACATGTCTTTAGTTTGTGAATTCCGTTTGCGTGTATGGAAAGCACATGGCATAGCGCTAAACACAGCGTGAGTCTTGGTTCCTTGGTTCCTTGCCGTGACGAGATGGAAGCTGTGGGCCTGCTGTCCTTCTACCGAAGTCACGATCCCATTGGCTGGGGGGGCGCCAGCACAAGGAACTTCTCTACGAGACAGCATCCATGGCTGAAGGTCACACAGCAGTTCAAAGACGGGGCAGGGGGACGTGACCCTGAGCAAACCTTTCTGGGGACAAGGAGCGCTCAAACCCTTCTTGATCACTGAAAGCCCTGAAAGAAAGGCCTTAGGCGGAATGGCATTTTATGAAACCCTTTTATGCCAGTTCCTTTAATATCTACAAGCGGCATGATTTGAGTAGCATCGAAACCGAAAAATTCTATCCCTACCAGTCTGTCTCAGCGCCGGAAATTCCACCATTACAGGCTCAGGGTATCAGCAGCAGACACCCCGGGGAGCATTAAGTGCTTTTAGTCATCAAAGCTGGAGTGTGACTGTTTAATCAGCTGCTTTCGCTATCAGCCAGCTGAGTGGCGTGGAGGGAAAGCACAGCTATGCCGACTGCAGCGGAGGACAAGGGAGTGTGTGTGCCAGCGCAGGGCCCTGCGGAGAAAAGCGGGCCGGCCTGAGGAGGCTCTGAGAAGATTGAACCCCTGTGAGAAGAGAGGAGGCCCTTGGAGAAGAAGGTAGGCCAAGGAAGGGACAGGCAGCACCTTGCCTGTCCAAGCTCTTTTCCAAGAATCGCAGCAAATATGCTTCATGAATGATTAAATTATCGGGTACAATTTTCTTGTATAAGGGCTTTTTAAAAGAGTTACAACCAGACAGAAATCTTAAACTTTACTATTGAATGTTGTTGAATTTTAATTTCCTTGTTTGTTTGCTTCCCCAAAGAATTACTAGTCTCTTACCATACACTTGCAAAGTAATTTATATTCTTCACAATTAGGTTCCCTTAAGAAGAATCACTCAGTAATGTAATTAAAAATGAAAACCTTAACTCCTCATCTTTAAAATGCAATAGTAACAACATTTCCTGGATAGCATATAACATTTCAAGCTTCTTTTTAATTTTGTCTTCTGCGTAAGATGGTGCTTTAGTGGTAGACATTAATTGCACTAAAATGGTAATGCAAAACTACCAGGACTGGCGGCCATATATCTTGTACTTGCTCAGATCAATGCTGTGATTATAATTAAGAATGCATGTTTGTGTCTGGGATAAATCTTCATATTGTGACATGCAAAATAAGATTTAAGATAATTATTTTCTTTCTAGTCTACCCCTAAATTAAAGAAGAATGTGTGGAGGGAGATTTTGTGGAAACAAAGGCTAGAGTGGCCTGCCCTAGACTAGAAGCCATTGATGGCGCATGTACACCTGGTGACAACTGTGAGGACTGTAGGTCTGGTGTAGCCAAATGTACCTGGCAAATTACAGGAGAGAGAAAGAGGCTCAAAGAGTGCTCAGGGGGCCTCCCTGGTGGTGCGGGTTGGGCGCAGCGCTGTGGAGCTGTCGGCAGCTGCGGCGCGAGTTCGCCGCCCCACCGGGGAGATTCCCACATGGCACGGCAGACCTCTCCTGCCTCGCCCCGCTGCTCCCCTCAGCAGTGTATTTCTGATCTGCCTGTTCTGCTCCCCACTCTATCTCTGGTGAATGCTCTCACCACCCCACACCTCTGGCCTGCACCCCAGCTTGTATGCATAAATAAATGAATCTTTAAAAAATAAAAGTGCTCAGGTGCCTAACTCTACGGGGGTATTCATGAGCACCCCAAATGTGAATGTGCATTAAGTGGAGAGTTCTGGGAGGTGCTACGAAAGTGACAAAGCGGTGGGGAGGAGCTGACTTTAGGATGGAAGACTCTGGAACCTTTCACATAAATTACCCCTGGGGCTGGGATTAGGGTGGGGTTGACAGAGAAGCCTGAAGAGGAATGCCTACCCCTCCCCTAAGGCGTCCTCACAGGACGAACTTTTCCTGGTGGCCACTCCAGGACCTAGCACCTGCCAGTCCTCAACAATACTTGAATGACCACGCCCTTCACGCCAGTTCCAAAGCCAGAAGATTTGGGAAGTGGGGTAGACGCCCTCCTACCAAGAAACCTCTAAGATCGGGAAACATGAAGAGGAAGTAGAATGGGGCACGCTTGACTCTGCCGTAACTATCCTGTGAGATGTCCAAATCACAAAAATGAAAGAGGAAACTGGAATGCTTTCTACCCTCAGAAACTGGGGGGAAGAGGGAGACGCGAAGGTGTCCAATTGGACCCGGAAGAGAGGGGGTGGTGCTAGAAGGGACCGGGCAGGGGTGAGGGTTCTTTTTTAAGAAGGCATCACTTTAGGGTCAAGTCTTGTGGCCTTTAAAGGAGAAGGGTGATAGCTTAGAGAGAGAGGCTGTGTGAGGCAATTGTGTGGTCTGCAGAAAGCTAAGGGAAACGTGTTTTGGTGTGGGCCCAAGATGGCAGCAGAGAAACTGGGGAAATGCGAAGCTCATTTGGAGTTTGGAGCCTGCATGGTGAGGTCTTACACCATATTGAACATCTGAATTCTTGGTGAAGGCTCTGCTTTGCCTCCTCCCTGTATGGTTTGGATTATGAAGGGCTGGAACTTTCTTTCCTGCTCTCCTTTTCAGGGGAATTAATAAGCAAAGGAAGCCTGGGTAAAACCTTCCCAGGGTGGTCAGTGAACACAGCGCAAGGCATCTCACTCTGGTTCTTACAGGGGGGAGTGCTTCTCACACGTCTTTGTTCCTTCCCTTTTGGAAAAGGAGGAACCAAACAGAACGCCGCCACCATGCGAGATGGCGTCCTTACCACCTGCTGCTGTTCCCGCCCAGGCAGGGACCGAGTTACATGTCCTCTAAAACACACAAGCCTCAGTTTTTCAAATCTTCTACCCACCTCCAGACTAGTAGTTTAAAAGCCAACCCTGTTCCTCTGCTTTTAACCCTCCTTTCCATGGACGCTTCCAGAAAAGCTCAGCAAGGGAACTAAAAACTGCGAATGTCCACAAGATTTCCAAACAACAGCACCAATAAATTTAATATACATGTATACTTTTAAAACCTTCACCTAAACATTTTAAAGTTTAAAATACCAGTGTTTTCCTTAGCTTGGGGCAAAAAAAAATGATTTTTTTATTACCTGGGGAGGAGCATGAAATCTCACAGACCTTTGCCAAAGCTGAAACTCTGGGTATGCTTTGAGACGGAGAGGGGCGTTGAGCTGGCCATGGAAGGCAGGCTGTTTAACTGAAAGTGCATGGGTCTCTCTGGCTCCATCTTTCTGATATTCTCCAAACTCTCCCTGCTTGGTCCTTTCTTTCCCTGGGGGGTCAGGGGGTTGTGGAGAATGCACAAGGAACTCACCCTCACTGACCAGAAAGGCTCTGACAGAAACAAGCCTGTTTCTAGCTTCTAGTCCCTTCATAAGAACTTCCTACGGATGTTTAGATTATGGGAATCCCTTGTTTAGGAAGCACATGTGTTTCAAGCAGAAGGTCACTGGGTACAGGCTGTGAGGCCAAGGTTGTCTGACTTCGAAACCTGGATCTGTCACTTGTTAGCTGTATGTCGTGGGTCAGTTAATTTCATCTGCTTAGCATAGCTTCTTCATCTATGAAATGGGGAGATGGTCTATGCTACAAAGTGGTTGGGGAGTTAAAGGTGTGTGTGACATTTTAGTCAATCAGATACAGCCTCCCCTTTGTCTTCAATGATGGGAAAGGTCTTCTTGCTCATGAGTTGACGCCTTTGATGACAACAAAGATACAGAGATGAAGTTTAGCTCCTCCAAATTTCAGAAGATTTGAATATTTTGAAATTTCAAGAGTTCAAAGGAGAGCTATATACTTCATAAGAACAAATTTTCACATACTGCCTTCCTTAACAACAAAGGACATATTTGCTTGGCAACCAAATTCTCCAGCCTCATAGGAGAGAGGACAAAAGTTGGGAATCAGTATAGAAAAATCCAATGGGCTACTGGTTCCATACAGACATGCAATCTGGAATATTAAGTCCATGAGAGACACCGCACACACAACCCAAAGATTTTACCTTTTATTACAACTGGCCGAGTAGAAGCAGCCGACGCACCCCCTTCATGCACCCTGCTGACAAGCACATTGGATGGATTTAGGCCCGTGACCCAACACAAACCCACTGAAGGCAGCCAGCCCTATGCCAGCCAGAAGGCCACCTGTCCCTGTGCTTTCTCTCACATGCTGAACATTGGTGCTGTACTGTTGTATTGTCTCCCCCCAGAAATAACTGTATTTTAAAATTTGCATCATTATGAACTTTCAGGCAAATGAAGACATACTGAATAAGCTAAATAGTAAATTTGGAGGAATGAGTACAGGAGTATTAACATCCATTTGGAACATCCAAAGAGACCATTGCTGTTGCCTCCTTTTAAAAAGTAAAATCTTTTTTTCTAAAGAATATTTGGCTTTCTCAGCAATGAAACACCTTATATTTATATAATCATTTACCAAGTATCTTTGAAAATACTACCTCATTTAATCCTTCTGCAGAATGGGGTCAAGAATACCTCTTACTATCTCTATCAACAAAGGAGGTTTTAGAGACCGAGAGGTTAAGTGACTTGCTCGAGGACTGAGAGAAGGTAAAACAAGAAGGTGAAGTTATTGATATGACAGTAACAGTATCTGTGAAGGGAACAGTCGCTACTCTAGCAGATACCAAAATCTCAGAGACTTAATACATAGACATGTATGTCTTAGTTCTGGAATAATCCAAGATGGGCATCCCTGATCATTCTGGAAAGCAGGAGTCCTTCTGGTGATTCCAGGATCCAAGTGCCTGGCATCTTGTGACTGCCACCAGCATGTAGCTTGTTTGCATCTGCAAAAAGGGCATGGCAGAACACAGGTGACAGGTTTTGATGTCAGACTTAGAAAGAGCAGAGAGAATTTCTGCTTGTGTTCTGCTGGCTAGAACCCAGTGACTTGGCCACACATAACGTTAAGACAGCCTGGAAAATGAAGACTAGCTGTGTGAACAAGAAGAGGAGAACAAAGGTGGAATGAACAACATTGGTCCATCCCCGCCACAGCCAGAACCCACATTGCCTGAATCCAAGTCCAGTGTCATCTCTACCATACTAGGGTCACACTGGCATGGGTTTTGAACAAGTGGATAGATCTAGATGGCAAGCCCAAGGCATCAGTGACATGGCTGCAGATCTTAACATGGAGAGGCACTGCGAGGCATTGAGAGGCATTGAAAGTGGGGGGCGTGCAGGCTCAAAAGGTTGGAGGCAGGTTGAAGACATAGTAATAGCACATGGCGAGCCTGAAAGAGGGCATCTTAGCTTCTGGCGAGGTTCAGGGACAAGACTATCTATGATGTCGACAACGTGGGACCAACAGACCAAAGCGGGAATCACAGAATGATCACAGGCGAATTTCTCTGCCTTATCGCTGCCTAACTTAGGAGAAAATGTAAAGAGATGCCATTAAGCAAGAGGAAAACTGTGGCTCTGACTTTTGAATCCAAATACTGGGTCCTAGTAAGCGTTCTCTGAGGTCAAGGACTAGGTCTTTAATCTCTGAAACCCTAACACTTAGCCCAGAGCCTGCCGCAGCATAGCTTCTCAATAGCATTCCACTGAGTGAGTGAAAGAAGGGAAAAACAAGTACACATTTAAACGTATTTTGTGTCTGCATCCCATCTTATCAGGCTCAACACGCCTCAGTTGAATTAATGAAAGTGCTTGAACTGCGTTCCGTGTCCGCTCAATGAATAATCGAGAATGAACAGTGACCCTCATCAATGATACCGCATCACAAAATGAACTTCTCATGTTCTGATAAGTGCAGCTGCATGTGAATTATTTACTATATCTTGTGGTGTGTTTTGTAAAAGTAATGAAGATTTAGTAACAGCAGCTCTTTGCTGTAAGTGCGGTTCCAGGTCTACACCTTCCCTCCATCACTGGCTGGCAGATGCTTTGCTGAGAGGAGGCAGTGTGGTATGGCACAAGGAAAACACTGGCACAGACACTTCCTGGAAAGACTGGCAATATCGGAGGAAGAGAGCTATCCCGAAGCCTGTTTGCTGTGCTGACTTCTATTCCCTTCAGCAACCTGGGAAGTGATTTTCATAATCTGTCAGTAAAGATGCAGGGGTAAAAAGTGCAGGAAAATGAGTCTCCTTGTAACCCACCCATAATGTTTTGTGGCAGGAGAATTTTTTGATAATGATGGCACTCTGGAAATCACCTTCTTCGTTAGCAAGAGTAAACAATGAAATTCAAGAAAATTCTAACTCAAAATCCAATCACGAGGAAGTATCAGACAAACCCAAAGCAAGGACTGTTCTCTGAACAATGGGAGTGCACCCTTCCAAACAGGTCGATGTCCGGAAACTTCACAAGGACAGGTGGAGGAAATGTTCCGGATTAAGGAGGGTCAAAGACATGACACTGCACGTAATGCTTGATCCTAGATTGAAACACGGTTTGTTTTTTAAAAAGTTGTTCTGACGGACAGTATTGAAACAATCAGCAAAATGTGAATACGGACTTGATGCTAGCTAATGAGTAGCATTAAAATTGAGTAGCAATACTCAATTTCCTAATTTGGATAATTACACTGTGGTTTTATAGGTGAATACCATACATACTGAAATATTTGGAGGTAAGGGGTCATGATGTCTGCCAGTTACTCTCGAATGGCTCAGTAAATAGTGAGATAGATAGATAGATATATGTAGATGAATATATATCTAATAATTAAAGATATTTAATATTATCTCTCCTATATATAAATAGATGATAGCTTGATAGATGATAGTTGATAGATCAACCAATCAATCGATCAATCGATTGATAAATTTAGAGGGCTGTTAGAGTATCTAGTGTTACCTTAACTAGTACTATGTCTCATCAATTACTTGACTTTATTTTCTTATCTTGTGAAAAATATTAATAAGTGAGTCTAAGTGAAAATGGATGGAAATTCATTATGCTATTTCTGCCATAATTTTTTTATTTTTTTCAAAAATAAAGGATTAAAAAAGGCACATACAGGTGAAGATTCAGTATCATCAAGTGTTCAGAAGCAGAAAAAGTCTTTAACATCTCTGAGACATCACTGAATCTCTGAATTGGTTAATATCCTCAGAACACAGCATCACTCATCAAATACAGTAAAACGTAACTTGCTGCAGTGCTTGAAATTCATGCCCCACCAAAAATAGAAATGACTGTCAAGGTCACTCATGAAGGGTTGGAATGGCAGTTGTTGAATCATCACATGCCAAGAATCCACCTTATTTGGAAATCAGCAGGGGTTCCTTCTTGAGCTCCAGATATTTGGGGTTAGAGTATTTTGTTTGGGAAGTTGGGTGAGTGGTTTGGGAGTCTCAGTGAGCTTTTCTGGACGAAGGGATTGGAATGTTTGTGGGGGAGATGGTAAAGGGAGTCAAGGAATAGTTGCAGATTGAGAGTTGAAGAGAGAAACTAAGAGTTCAGCTACAGTTCAACTCAGCCTCCTCTTTCTGCCTGTGGTCCAATTGCAGTTGCTTTCCTGATAGAAAGGGACTGTTGCATGTACAGGGAATAAAGACAGAATTTATTGCACTTGGCTATCCATTGTATATAAGTTATTGTGACTGGATAAAAAGAAAACGGTGTTTCTGAACCATCCACCTAGAGATAGAAACAGCTGTGGAGCAGGCAATTTTTATAATGGTTTTTATTGTAATGGATTTTTTTTTATTGATGGTCAGAAGTCAGGTGACCGACCAGGTTTCCTATTGAATTCTGGATTTCTCCTTCCTTAAGTCATTTTTCTAAAGAGTTTGTATAACTGAGTTATGTTGACTAGTTGACATCTGCCCAGCAAGTTGAAAAACTTTATTAATTTGGGAATAGTCACACCATTTCTGCCAAAAATGTTCTCTTTTTTTCCTGCAACATTTAACTTGACATTCTTAAAACGTTATTTAGGGCCTTTTGAGCTTTCATCCTGAAGCACATTTCCAGGTCATACTCTCCCAGCCTTCTCGCCATCCAAACCTATGCCCGGGGTATAGTAATGAGGATACTCAAAATTCCCCAAACACATCACACCCATATGACTGGGTCCATGTTGCTTCCCATTTCATCTTCAGGAAATGCTCTCCCTGCCAACTCTACCTAGTGACCTTGAATCCATCCTTCAAAGCCCTGTTCAAAAATCACCTTTTCTGGAATGCCTTCCATGACTCTTGCACCCTGTTGGACCCCCAATACAATGAATCACTTCCTTCTTTGTCCTCCAATGTTATCTTCTTCAACCCTCTGTCACAGTCATTGATACAGTCTTCCAGAATTAACTTCCCCACCACATTTTTAACAACTTGGGCATACCCTATTTTATATATCTTTGCATTTTCTGTGCCCAAAACAAACAATGCTACATAGTAGGTTTTTAAAAATGTGTATACTGAAGGAATGATTCAATGATGTCATCAATGGCTGGCAAAATTACAACTATGTGCACTCTCTCTCACAAGCTAAATATTCCTTAAGTATGAGCACAGCAGAATAACAGCCTCTGTTTATGAGTGCCTACTTCCTGCTGGCCCAATGCAAGCATTTTATCTCACATCAACTGTACTACACCACGATGATGGTGGTGGTGACTTCCATTTCACAAATGGATAAACCAACTTATGGGGGAACCCTTTATGGCCAGGGACCTCTCCTTTGTGTCCTTTGTGGAAATAGCCCTCAAAAAGTTTGGAACAAGAGGGATAGAATATGGAGGAACTCTGGTCTCCAGCTCCTCTCTGCCTATCTCTAGAACTCCCTCTGGGATTCTCCTGCTGACCAGTGGGCCGCTGTTGGCGACCGAAGGTAGCTTTGACACAAATAGTAATAGTTTTTAAATCATAGTCTCTCCTCCCCATCACACTCTGAGTCCCTGGTTGGCCAGATTTGGCAGTAACATTTTCAGAACATGCCCTTGGCCCTATTGGAAGGTGTGGCCATCAGACTTCAGGGGCCAGCTCAGATGTAAATTTGGTGGTGATTCTCTATAGGCAATGGGGAATGGTGTGGGCTTTTCAGTAAGATGGCCGTTCCTGCTGAGCCTATCAGGACCATACTTCAAAGCTCTAGGACACATGTTGGCTCCCATTCATCACCCCCTTCTCCATTATCCCTAATGCCATTAGCTCTATGTGCCATCCCGCTAATGATCTATTGCTACTTGGCAGTCAGAAATTTATTTTTACTCGCTATGTGCCATCTATATTCCTCACCCAAGAAAGCGGCAGGGTCCTTCTTAGTGGTATCATTTGTTAATCAGATTCACACAAATGAAAATTGCTTGAAATTCCCTATTCACTCGGCAATGTGGGTTTCAGATTGGGAAGGAAAACAAAGGATAGAGAGAAAGCAACTGAAATATCCATCTTCTGAAATCTGCATATATCTTAATAACATCTAAATAAACCCAACCTGTCTTGGTAATTTCCCTCCCCCACAGGCTAACTTGCTCAAAAAAAATTAAGAAAAAGTAAAGGAAAAATAATGCAATTTGTATAAAACTAATCAAGCACCTATTTTAACCAATGCTTTTTTCCTCTAGTTCAAGCAGTTTATAGAATTGCTCTTTAATCCTCAGATAAAAAGATTTAAAGTGACTGATACAAGAGCATGCCAGCCCCCTGGGAGCCCCAGCCTCCCCAGCTCTGACAAACTTGGACTCTTCCTGGAAAGAGTCCTCCTGTCTGGATGTCCAGGGGCAGAATGAGGCAGCAGTCACTGCATATCTATGCTTCAACACAAAAATCCCACAGATTTGAATAGACACTTCAGCAAAGAAAATACACGAATGGCCAATAAGCACATGAAAAGTCACACGTCATTAGTCATAAACTGACACCACAATAAGACCCCATGTCACATCCATCAAAATGGCTGTACTCAAAAATGTAGACAATTAACAAACAGTGGTAAGGATTTGAGGAAATGGAATGCCCGTTATGTTGCTGGTGAGAATGTAAAATGGTACAGCCAATTTGGAAAATAGTTCAGCAATATCTCTAAACTTGAAACCTAAATTTACCCTACAACCCAGCAATTCCACTCCCAAGTATCTACCCGAGAAAAATGAAAACTCAAAGATTTGCACAGCATTATTATTATTATTACTATTATTATTATTATTATTATTATTATTATTATTATTATTATTATTATTATTATTATTCGCAGCAGCATTATTCACGAGAGCCAAAACCTGGAAACAACCCAAATGTCCATCACCTGGTGAACAAGTGAATCAGATATGGCACGGCCACAACAGGACACTATTCAGCAACAGAGAGACATGAAGTAATGATTCACGCTAGAACGTGAATGAATCTTAAATACACGTTGCTAAGTGAAAGAAGTGAGATGCAAAAAGCCATTCTTTTATACAAAATGTCCAGAAAAGGCAACTCGATGGAGACATAACGTAGATTAGTGACTGCCTGGGGCTGGGGGCAGGAAGACAGACTGCAGCAAATGCGCAAAGGGATCTTCTGTCAGACAAAACATGCACATTGCCCCTCAACTTTTGCATCTCCTTCCTGAATTTTGTATGTATGAACTCAAATGTGCATCCTGTGTCCTTATAGAAAATTACTCCTATGACAATCGGCTACTAACATAAGGTTTAGAATTAAATCTTAAAATCACATAAGCCCCCAGAGTGTCCATATGGGATGAACAGCCAAAGAAGATGTGGTATATTGACAAGGGATTATTATTCAGCCATGAGAAAGAAAGAAATCTTGCCATTACGACAATATAGAAGGACTTTGAGGATATGACGCTCAGTGAAATAAGTGAGGAGAAAGATGAGGACTGCGCGGTACTACTTATATGTAGAATTGAGAAAAAGGTCAAACTCAGAAACAGAGTAGAAAAGCAGTTGTGGGGGGCAGCAAACAGGGAGAGGCTGGCAAGAGTACAAACTTGCAGTGAGGTAATAAATGAGGTCTCAGGAGCTATTAGATAGCATGGTGACTACAGTTGATAGCACTATACTGTACAATTGAAATCTGTGGGAGAAATTAAGTGTTCTCACAGAAATTTTTTTTAAATAACAATGTGAGGTGATAAATGTGTTAATTACCTAGAGGGGGAATTCTTTCACAATGTACGATATCAAATCATGGCCGTGTACACTTTAAATGTATCACGATTTGATTTGTCAATACCTCAATAAAGCTGAAAAAACTTAGCACACACATGAATATTTTAAAGGCGTCAAATCCATAGCAACCATTTATAAATTACATTTAACTAGAGACTAAGAGAGAAAGTTTAAGGTAATCTCTCAGCAATCATAAACACAGAATTCATTTACACACACATACATATTAAAAATCTTGTGCTTATTCAGTAAACTCTCATTTTACTGCCATGTCTGGAATAAAGAACCTGAAATTAAAATGCGGGCAACTCATTATAAGCTTTTGAGATGCAAATCCCCCACAATATCAAGACATCTGTGGACACTGGAAGGTGACACAAAGAAATGAACCTACAAGCCAACCAAATCACTGGCAGCTCGAAACGCAGAGTAGGGAAACCAATTTTGAAAGTTTTGGAATGAAAACAAGGAAAAAAAGTACAGAAGGGTGGAGATGACCCCGATCCGGCTCCTCTTAGCAGTTTAGATGAGGTTAATGGATAAAAATTGCACCAACTCCTAATAAGCTACATTAGCAATGATTTGAAATGGGGAAGATAGAGCTCTCGGAAAATTACCACATAAAACACCACGTCTCCCCAAATGCCCAAAGTAAAATTTAAAACTTCAGTAGAGAATAGCTTGATATTGGAACATTGGCTGAGGGAGGAGATTTAGGCAGCAATTAACTTGAGTCTGAGAGGGCTAGGATGCCCCGGTAGCCATGTTTACATTTTCGCACACTGCACCACGCTGTGAATTATGGTTAAACTTGGGAGTGGGGGGCAGTGGGCAGGGGTGAGCAGTTTCCCCCTTTCATGTTTGAACACAAGTGAAAGCCCCCGACACAGAGCCTTGCACCAAACTGCCCCTCACCCTGCAGACCCCACCCTGCCAAGGGCAAAATTTGGGTTCTCTGTTATTGAAAAGTCACTTTACAATCAACCCGAAAAAAGAGACTGTAATGGAAAAAATAGCTTCTTTATCCTAGCTGGTTCTCAGCTTTTACAAGGGTTTGTTTATAGTGAAGTATAAATTAACCCAAGAAATTGAAATCAGATCTAGCTCAGGCCTCTACAGGCGACCCAAGTGGGCAGTGATCTGGGAAAGGTTGCCCAGGCTTGTCAGAATTCCGGGCGGGCCAGAGCAGGATAACCCAAAGGCTGCCAGCCTCCTGCCCTCCTCCGTCCCTGGGTACTGATGCCTCAGCCCCCAGGCTGGATGAAAGCCTATCGCAGCCCAGGATCCTGAGGGCACTTCTGCCCCTCTAGCTCCCAGCCTACTCAGTGCTGGAGGGGGTGGGGGAGGGGAGTGGGAAGGACTCCTTGGAATTGCTAATGCCTGGCTTCTTATTTCCCAGAGAGAAAGAGTTCAGAGCCCTCGACAGCCAGAATTGCCAAGTACACAGGATTTGTCTCTTTAGACCTCCTTCTTCCTGTGTTCCAAATAACATTTGCTTTTTAATGGCCGCTTCTGAGGCCTCACTCCCCCTTCTCAGACCTCCCCTCACCAGGAGAAGGCCACCACCTCGGCCTCTGCTGGGTCAGCCCTAGAAAAGCAGTTGCTGATTGCTGCGAATCCTTTGCTTTATGTTCTGCAGAGAAGCCCCACTGAGAGGAAATATAGTCCATGCACTTTCTCAAATGGGCAGCAGCTCTCTGAAATGAAATCCTCCCTCGTGATCAAGCAAATACATTCATTCATAGGCGAAACCCCCAGAATGCAAAGGTAAAATAAATTTTGCCTGGTAGAAGGATGAATATACTTTCCGGGATGTGAGCCCTTTCACGAATCCCAGGAGCTCTTCCGAAGAGACAGCAGCAGAGGCGAAAACCCACTTGGCGGCGGCAGCCGAGGCTTTTACTGCTGCAGCTTCTCCTCGCCTTAATAGGCTCAGAGAGGAACAGAACCCCGGTCAGGGCTGTTTAGGAATGAAGAGATTGTCAGGCCCTTTCACTGACACATATTGGTTCTCTCTCACCGCTGGGAGCGGAACACTGGCAACTCGTTCCTTTTGCTTCCTTCAATATTGCGTGGGGCCCTTGGATCTGCCAGGTATTATGCTAATACCGGCAACAGGTTAGACCCAGTGTCTGCCCTCAGAGAGGTCTTGGTCAAACAGAAAAGGCAGATAAGAGAGATAAGCCTGGAGAGGTTTGGGGTAGCAGGAGCTCCACCCCAAAATCAGAAGCTCTCAAAATAGGGCCTTGCATCTGTGCTTTAACAAGCCCTCCGGGGAGTCTGATGCAAACTCAAGTCTGAAAACCACTCTAGGCAGAACAGTTCATGACTTTCCAGTCTGTGAGTCCCTAGTCCCTTAGTCCCATAATGTGGGTTTTACACACATGATTTCATTTTATAGTGCAGGGGACAATAATAGCCTGCAAGGTAGCTGTGTTGCTGGCAGACAATGCTAGCTGCTGTAATGAATAAACCTACATTTCAGTAACTAAACGCAATAGAAATTTATTTCTGGCTCATGTTATAGGCCCACACAGGAGTCTATTTGGCCAGTGAAAGGAGCGGGGGACCCTGCTCCACATAGTTATTCAGGGACCCAAGGGGATGGAAGTTTCACTGTCTTCATCACTAGCTTTCCAACTTGGAGCCAGCAGACAGAGAGGACACTATGAATACACCTCCTCTTCAGCAGCACCTCAGCCCAAGTGACACTTCTGCTCACATTCCATTGGTGGGAACTAGTCACAGGGGGCCCACCTAGCCCCAGATGGTGAAAGGAGATGTAGCTCCTGCCTGGAAAGTTGCTTACCAGTCCCAAGTGGGTACTGTGGAAGGCTAGGTAAATATTTGATGTCAGTTATCATCTCTGCCTTAATAGGAGTGACAGTTTTGCAGATGAACAAAGGTTTAGTTGAATTCAGAAATTCACTGCAAGTCCCACAGCATAAGAAGCTAGAAGGGAAATTCAAATCAGTTTGACTCCACAGCCCTGCTCCTTAGGGTGCCTCATCATCATGTCCACGGTCGCCCCCTGCGCTAGGCCACGTGGTGCCCCCCTTCCTCAGGAGATGTCCACATCCTAATCCCTGAGACCTAAAACTATGCTGGCTGCTATGGCAAAAGGGACTTCGCAGATGTGATTAAGGATCTTGAGGACATTATCTGGGGTATCCAGACGTGCCCAATGTGATTACAAGAGTCCTTTTGGAGTGAGGTAGTGAAGTTAGAGTCAAAGAGAAAAGTGGAGACGCTGAAACCAAAGGGATGTAAAAGTCTGCAAGATCTACAGGAAGGGACACTTCAAGAGACCAGTGGGGGTCAAGTTTCCTTTTAATGAAGGAATGGCCCGTGTCCCCTATTCCACCCATCTCAATGACCTGCTTTTCCAGTATTGCTTCCCATACGCAGTAATTATTCATTATTTCTGCTTACTAGAGACAAATTTTAAACAAAATTTTCTACAAGTTTTGCTGCTAAGATATATGATGGAATGCTCAGTAAAAGACTGTCAAGCACAAAAGTTTATTACATCAGGATAAAATTCTGTGGGGAAGTGAAATGGGAATATAATTTCAAGGACCAAAAGGAATAAGATTTCTGACTGTTAAAGTGCTTGCCTTTGTACTTTTAAAATGGATGATGGTGGCTGTCATATCAGAGTGATATTTTGATTCCCATTAGGTGCTACTTGAGTTTTGTTTTTAAATATCTATATTTACAATATACTGGCTATGACAGCCTTTGGAACTACAATACTTAAAAAGGATTCTAGGTATCAACTTTAAAAGTATGAGGAAGTGTGTAGTCTTTCAAAAGTCTTTTAGGGGGTGTGCAATCAAAACAGATTTGGAAGCCCCTGGGCCTGGACCAGCATTCCCTGCGGGGTGGCGCACGGACGTCTGCTAGGGGAAAACAGGCGGTCTTACATGGCACAGTGATGGCGCACTTCTCCTGCCCAAGACCAAGCCCTGCCTACTTCTCCACGATCTGCCCTTGGCCCTCTGCTATTGTGAGCTCCTCAGCACTCACCCTGCCCTGCCCCAGCAGTTTCCCACCCTCTACCCCTTCCAGTGCCCCTCTGGTCCTCAACACCACCCTCTAATGGCTTCCTTCTCAGTAACATCCTTTAAGCCACTCCACTTTCATTCCAGCCCAGCCCTCCAGCCTCCCCTCTGCAGTTCCTTCTAAGACACTCTCTTCCCTCAGCATTCCATGGTCCTTTATGAGTCAGGCCTCAGCTACCAAGAAGAAAAGAAATTCCCACATGCCAAAATCCAAAGCCAGAAGTCGGGTGGAGATAAATCTCCTTATCTTCTTGCATGTAGCTAAAAATCAGGACAAGAACAATTCTAATGGGTTTATGTGTGGATTCTACCTTCTCTGCCCTGAAACCACTCCACCATATTTTGTGTTTACCCCATTTTTTGGCCTAGACCTTGTTGAAAGTCAGCCACTCCTACTGAGCCTTCGGCATGCTCTAACTCAGTGCCATCTTACAAGAGGATGTGCTCTCTTGACACTGGGCATTCTTTCCCACCTCCTCCCAGTGTGTCTTACCTTACTAATAAAACTGGAAACCTAAATACTGTATTTCTTAGACTCCCTTGCAATGAGGCTTCTGCACATGAATAGTTTCACCAATGGGAATGTGAGTCCTTCTTGCTGCTTTTCTGCCTTTGAACAGAGTTCTGGGTATTTCTGAAGCAGATCTCCAACATTTAATTTGCACCTCTTGGGTATCAAAAAGTGTGTCAGTGGTGACTGCCTAATCCTGAGTGGTGTGTCCCCGTGACAGCCTGACTCTCCACCTTCCTAACTGGGACAGGCAGGCTTTCTTGCAGTCAGTCAGCTCTGTGACATTGTGGAAGTCATTCCCATTCATCAGGCCCTTCCAAAGTACGGTTAGTGTGCAAAAGCAGCAACTGGAAAAGTACCTAAGTCACACATGAAGGAGGCACGTTAGCTAACCTGAAAGCATCTGTCGGGGTGCAGGGTCCACTGGCATGCTCTCTGCGCTGGGTGCATTTGTGCTTCATTCTGTTTCCCTGGAGCCAGAGCCAAAGGGCGCCATTTTGTGAAATCACTATGTTGTACACCTGCAATTACAATAATGCTATATGTCACTTATACTTTAATAAAAAGTAAGAATACAAATTTTTAAATAGGGTAAGCACCTAATTCTATGAATTGAAAACCTTTCTGTTTAGATACCTAAAGGGGTTTCTATCTCCAGTACTGAATTCAATAGATACTACATGGTATTCTTCCTTGGCTTGAACTACAGTAGCGCCCACATAAGTAATAAGGTTTTCTAGAAAGAACTCTTGAAGTAGCCCTGTGAGCAGAGGCTTGCTAATGGATGTATTGCCCAGATCATACTTTTTACTTAACTAAGTCCGTGACACAACCCTGATGTTTTCAGAGCTTTAATCAGCAAAGAAGTAAGGACGCACCACCCTCAGGCCCAGGGCACCCTCAGGCGGCTCCCCTCCCGACACCTCTGCTCCCTTCTGCTTCATTGCACCTTGCCATGGGACCTTCTCTGATGCCCCTGAACTCTCCAGGCAGATGCTAGGAGACTCTAGACCATTCCCGTCAGACCATGCGGACACTGTCAAAGGTTAGTCACCACCCACAGATACTCCTCAGAAATTACAAGAACAGTCTCTCTGTAATAAAGACAGGAGAAAGATGGGAGGCCAGCGAATGATTAATGGTCCTTCATAGTCATGGAAAGCAAGTGCGGGCTGCATCTTGGGTAGCGATATTTTCTCACACCACGACATTCCCACATGGTAGCAACCTGGGGGCCAAAAACAACAGACTTGTTTGGTGGAAAGAAGGGGGTCTGTGTTGTTCAGTTGCTCTGGAAGAGAGCACACATTTAGGGAAGTGTTGCCATGGGGGGGAGTGGGGGCTCCCCCGGTGCTTGGCAAAGTTGGAGTCTCTGGAAAGTCCAAAGGTGATATATTTCCTCGACAGCTCGCTTTCTTTCATCTTCATGGCAAGTATCTAATCCCAAAAGCAGTTCTTAAAGCAAAGCACAGCAGGTAAGATGAGCTAAAGGCCCCATCGAACTTTGCTGTGAAAACCAGTGTGGAAAAGGCTGAAAAAAGAGCAGCTCGGGGTTCAGCTTCTGCAAGAGGCGAAAGAAACACCATAAAAAGGGAGCTGGTGGGGAAGAAGGAAACCAAAAACGAGACGCCACGCAGACAGGCAAGTTGCATTCAAGGGACCCAGGTTTGCAGGATGCCCTGGGGAGAAAGGAAGGGGGGGACCAAGCTGCAGAGATGGAAGCAGGGCCCGGAGAAGAGGGTTTCCAAATGCGCCCCCTCAGTCGCCCTGGCTGGAAGGCTTCTGAACACTGGGAGCCTATTTCTTCTGCTGCTGTTCTCTCGAGGCAAAGGCACACACAAACACGGCCGTGCCTTCCCGGGACTTACCCAAATGCCCAAAGGCAAAATTAAGCCAAAGACTTTTTACATGTTTTCCTCTGTTTATAAAAGTAATACATGTCCATGGTAGAAAATACAAAACCCCACCCAGATATAACTCCTGCTTTGCTGTATTTACTTCTCTGTGTAGATCTTTCTGGAAAAGTGCAACTATCCAGCCTAGGAAGTCATATATCCTCACCCCCTCACTGACTGTGGCCTTGCACTTTCCCATATCCTTAATTTTCTTTAAAAACATGCTTTTTGACCGGTTCAGTTAGTGTTCCTTATAGATAAATCCCTTCTAATTTTCCAATTATTTTCTTAGAATAAACCCTAAAAGCTGGATTACTATGTTGACGGGAAGGTCTGCTTCCAAAGCCCCCATCACTTACTGCCAATTGTTGTACAAAAACTTTGCAACAACTTATGCTCCTACCCAATGTGTAAGGGTGCACTCAAACACTGGGGTGTTGCTGTTAAAAACTGTCAGTCTCAATGCGATGCTACTGCAGAAATAGATGAAGAAAGCTGAGGTGTCGGTCCTGGTACCGCTACGGGTCTGGGGAAAGTCAGTCCACCGTTGCGTCATCTTTGGGAGCACCTCAAGCTCTAACTCTGTTTGAAATCATGTTTTCGCAACTAAGAGAGAGAACAAAAACTGTCCTATTTTATCCATGAGTCCAATGTCAAAGCATGATAGTATTGAATGAATGCTCATAGTATTGAAAATCTGCTATGCATTTGCGATCGGCAGAGTTTACTACTCCTGAGAATAGTCATGAGAATAAACTATTAAAGAAGAACTTTACATCTGTTTTAGTCACTGCTATATCACCATGCCAAAATGCATTCTGGGAGCATAATGGGTGCTTTCTAAATATATGCAGAATGCAAGAATGAAGTCACAGGGAATGTTTTATTCACTAGATGTATTCAACCAATGTAGCTGCTGGTGCCCTGCCAATATCCCCTCGGCCCATCTGAAGGTCACCCACAGCTCTGGTGGGTGATTCCTGGGTGCTCTACGCTCAAGAGCCCTCACAACAATTTCAAGTGCACACTGGGGATGGAGGCGGCATGCTGTCAGGATAGTCACCGAAAATGTCCACCTTGGAGTTTTCTTTCCTGCACTTGCTTGCAGGTGACTCTCACCCGACAGGCGGGGCATGCGCGTTACTCTGAGGGTTACTGGATTAGAATGGAAAGAGGAGCTGCTTAGACTTTGCTGCCCACAAGAAGGCTTTGAAGCCCACAGGAAAACATTCTGAGGGCAAGAGCAGGACTGCTGGAGAGGAAAATCCCTTACCAGACAGAGAAAGACGGCCTCACTAGTGCAGTACAGCCTCTCCTGTCTTGATGAATATACTGTCTAGTGACAGAGGATAGAGCCGACTGCAAGAAGAAAGCAAATGTCTACACATGTGGCCCCGGAAAGTGTTCTTGAGAGTGACATGGTAGGTTTTCCAAGAGAATGTCTTCAGCTCAAAGTTAAGCACCTCAGTTTACGAGGCTGCACACAAAGGAACTTGACCAACAGAAAGAAAAAAGGAGGCCTCCCTGGTGGCGCAAGGGGTTAAGTCTCAGTCTATGAAGCTAGCCAGAGCCACTGCAGCACGAGTTCAATACCTGGCCAGGGAGATTCCCACATGGCGCAGCAGACCTCTCCTGCCTCACCTGCTGCTCCCCTCAGCAGTGTACTTCAGTCGATCTGCCTGTTCTGCTCCCCACTCTGTCTCTGGTGAATCCTCTCACCACCCCACACCTCTAACCTACACCCCAGCTTATATGCATACATAAATTTAAAAAAAAAGAAAAAGAATCCCCTTCCTTTTGGGATTTTGTGTGTGTGTGTGGCTGAAGATTTAATGTGATTTGTCATTCTACACTCCTTTACAAGATTTAAATAAAAGGTGGGTTCTATTCCAGAGCACAAAAGTAAGAAAAGTCAAAACATAAAACCAGTCCCTTTCTTCTTCAGGAATTTTATATCAGACGGAAAGAAATTCTTAAAACCCTAATGCTATTTCTTTGTGCACATCACGAGTCTACCCAATTTTTCCTCTAGAATGAATTTTCTTTGTTTTGAGTCTATTCAGACAGTCAAAAACACTATAAAAGACCATATAGTTTTCCTGATCAAATGTGTGCAGATTATACAATGTGCCAGGTATGGAATGCACTTTGTTTGAACTTTAAACTCATTTCAGTCCCCAGTTTTATTATCATTTTTTCCCCATGTAATTTTCTCTAAGTTTCTTCTCTGTTTAGGGAACAATTGAGAAGGTGGTGTGCAGTTAAAATTAAAGCCTGCCACTTCCCACATAAAATATGTAAATAGTGCAATGCAGCTTGCATTTTTAAAAGCAGCAACTACAAATTCCCTTAAGTAGTCTAAGAAAAGCTATGGATGAATTTAACCCAGTGACCTCCAACCCTTCACATTCCACAGAATTTTTATTCTAATTATGGGAAGGATTAAACATCTGGGTTCTTAGCCTCCCTCTAACATCTGCCACTCAGTTGACTTAGTTTATTATCTGCATATGGCTGAGTGAGTCCCTTAATCTCATTCTTCAACGTCTATGAAAAACAACCAAGATGGAAAATTTCTCCTGGCTCCGGACTTGGGAAAGAATGCACTGGTCAGCAGTATCAGAATCAGACCCTGGAAAGTACAGTAGGCCTCACCGTGGAGCTGCTACCTTGACTCTTTGAGGCTCTGGAGCCCCGGTGAGGCTGCAGAACTGAGGACTGTTGAAGGACATCATTTCACTAATTTGATTTTTTGAAATTATATTTACAAAACATAACTTTAAGGGAATGGGAATAGTGCACTTTGTTCACTGACAGGCATGGACGCGAACGTCAGCTCTGACATTTCCTCAAGGCTTCCAAACTTCTAGAGTCCCCTGTTCTTTAATATCAAATTAAATATTTGCATTAGTGCTGAGCTCCCGCATTAGTCACATTAAGCTAAGCTAGACTGCAGGAGTGAATTAACTGCAAATTCTCAGAGGGATTACTCCTCACACAAAATCCATTGTGGGTGATCTAGTTGAGAGGCTCTCCAAGGTGACTTTTCTTTAGGCAGTTGTTCAGGGATCCAGGCGCCTTCTACTTTCTAACCGAGCCACCCTTACATGCTTGCAATCCTCTGCTGGGTCCTGTGAATTTGACTGTCTGATGAATAAAATGAGGGAGCATAAAAGGTCACATGGGACGGTGCAGGAGCCAGGCCTGGAAGTGATGGACATCACTTCCGCCCAATCAATGAGCCAGAATCGGCGATATGGCCCCACCTAGATGCAGGGGGTTGAGAAATACAGTTACCTGAGCAGCGGGAAAGAGGAACTGGGTTTCCTGAGCCTCTCACCAACCCACACCACAGCCAACCTCCAAGACAAACCACCATGTCCTTCCCCACCAAAACCTCCAGAAAGCCTCGTTCACTGAATTCCATATTTATTGGCTACGTAATTGTACGCTAATAAATATCATTATCCTCAGTGTTCTACCCAGTATAACGGCAGCGATTCACGACTGAGCATGCCTTTGACTCCTCCCCAGAGGACACTTGGCAACATCTGGAGACATCCCTCTGTCACAGCTGGAGGGGATGGTAAACTTCTGGGTTTTGTCTCAGATGTAAAGAACTCGGAAGTCATCACTCCCATCTTCACAATAAGAATAAAGTTGAAGAAACTGAGAATTAACAACACTTCTTAGGTCCACCAGAGAATTGAGGTTCCAGGGCTAATCAATGTCCCCAAACTTGGAGAGACAGATCCAAAGAAACAGTTTACCATGCGGAGCAGAAACTACAGCTGGTACCATTACTAGGGAAGGAGGACCTCATCCTTAAATTGGTAAGATACTGAGTATGGTCAAACTGGTAAATTGAAAATATTAGCGGATCCCTTAAGGGAGGCCCACATTTTGGTGAGTTTTACCTACCAGGCTCTCATTTAATATTGGGGGGTGGGGGGAAATCTCATGCTTTTAGCAGGTGGTGGGGGAAAGTGGCCATTCTGAAATCTGCCCAGAGCATTCCATTGTTAACAAGGCACACTTCTAAGAAAAAACTCTTTTGACAGGGCCTCACCAGCTAGGATTTTACTAAAGTTTAACTAATCTGGGAGAAGGGAAACACCCAACTCCAGCCCCTCTAGCCTTCCTGCCTCACAAGGTGGGGGTGGGCAGAGAGCACTTGTGCAGCTCAGGGCCCCGGGTCACGGGCTCACCAAAAGACTACGAACTGATCACAAGATTATAGAGTGCCCAATCCCCCTTATGCCTCACCACTAAATCAACAGGACTCTTGTATGGTAATAGAGGAATGCAGCTGAGAAAACTAACTGTACATCTCAGACCTTGTTTAAAGAAGGCTCTAGGGAAATCCTAAGACAAAAGAGGATCTAAAAATAAGGATAGCAGACAAAAATTTAGTTTTTGACATGTATGGCTACAGCAAAGAGTAAACAAGCTTATCTGCCAGCTAGATAAAACATAAAACCTCACATTAAAGGTCGATTTACCTCAGTTCTTTTCACACCATTACATCCTGTCTGACTTCATAAGAAAAATTACAAGGCATGCTGAAAAGCAAATATACAGTCTGAAGAGATAAATCAAGCATCAAAACCAGACTCAAATATGACAGAAGTTTTGTAATTATGATCCTGGGAATTTAAAGCAATTATGACCAATATAACCGGAGCTCTAATGCAAAAAGTGGACAGCAGGCAAAAGCAGGTGGATAATGTAAGTAGAGAGATGAAGATTCTAAGAATCAAAAGGAAATGCTGAAAATCAAGAACACTGTAACAGAAATGAAAACTATCTGTGATCAGCTCAGCAACAGATTAGACATGGCTGAGGAAGAAATCAGTGAGCCTGAAGATATGCTAGTAGAAACTTCTAAAACTGATGCAAAGAGAAATGAAAAGGTAGAACAGAATATCCAAGAACTGTGGGACAACAAAAGTGTCACATATGCATAATGGAAACACCAAGAGGAGAAAAAAGAAATAAAGAAACAGAAGTTAAGTTTGAAGTAATAATGACTGGGAATTTTTCAAAATTAATAATATATACCAAATCACAAATCCAGGAAAATCAGAGAACACAAGCAAGATAAACATTTGAGAATATTCGTCGGGATTTATAATATTTAAACTGCAGAAAATCAAAGACACAAAACATATTGAAAGGCAGCAAAGGAAAAAACACCTGACATAAGGAGGAATGAAGATGAGAATTACATCTGACTTCTCAAAAAAAGTGAGTCTAGTAGAGTCTCGTCAGTCCTTGTTAACACTTTAAATATTAGAAGACGTGAGACCTTGCGTATGCCTATGCCTGTATCTGCCCCGTCTAAAGCTGTAGTGAACCACATTAGGCGCCATACAAAAGAATCTGGTTTATAACCAAGATCATAATATTAATCAATAGTGAACTAAAGGTTTATTAAATAAACTCTCCCAGATCAACGGTTTGACTAAATCTGAAAAAATAAGCCAAAGTTCGATTCTTACTCACACCATACCACAAAATAAAGTCTTAATAGGTTAATGGTTTATAAAAGAGACACAAATTTTAAAACAGGTGCTTAAATCATATTGACATAATAATGAACTTTCAAAATGTAAAAGCAGAGAAAGAAATCAATATGATCATCTAATAACACCATAAATAAAATCTATAAATAAAATTCAAAGGCAAATGACCAAGCAAGGAAATATCTGTACTATATTTGATATTATCGATCTAGATATTTTAAGAATGAGTCTCTTTAATATAGGTCTCTATGACCTATTTTTTAAAAATAGGTCAAGGTTATGATAGATACTTCACAAAAGAAGAAACAGTTAACAAATGTGTGTGAGAATGTTCAACTTCCAACTACAAAAGGAATTCTAATTAAAACAAAACACTATTTTGACATTGATAATAATTTCGAAATTATAACTTTGAAGATGGATTACTTTGTTTTGACAAATGTGCAGTGACATAAATCGTCTCAAGGCCTCCTTCAAACACAAGAAATCGGTAAGACTTCCTGAAGGGCAATTTGGCAATATGAATCAATGGCTTCAGATCAATGACCATAAACTTGACCAGATAATTTTACTTCCAGGATTTATACTAAAGAGATAATCAGAAAGATGTGCAAGATAATGAATGTACAAGGATCATCCCCCAATTTTGTCTGTGATGAAAAAATTGGGAATAACTTAGAAGAATGGCTAAATAAATAATGGCTTAATAAAACCCTAAGCATTCATTAAAGACCATGTTTTCAAGAAACATTTAACCACATGAGAAAATGCTTAGGACATAATGGAAAAAAATCAGGATTTCTGAGCTGTGGTGAGGGGTACCAGAAGGTGCCCCCCAAAACTGGTTGTCAAAATGGGCACCAAGTGGCATCCAGAGGTCCAGCACTTCTGGTCAGTACCTGAAATGCCACGTGAGTACCTGAATTCTAGGCTGAGAGGGGAACACAATGAATCTTATTGGCCATTAGAACTGAACCATGAATTGGTTTTTTTAGCCCCTCCTAGATTTATGTGATATATTTGTGCAGAATAAGAGAACAGTGGGGCCACGAAGGGGATGGGCCCCCCATGCCACTGAGGTGCAAGGACAGAGAAAGAGGGTTCAGGAATTTGGAGGGCATTGAAGACTGAGTCACAGTTTTGCAGATGGGCAGAAAAACTTGCTGATTCCCAGTTCTGCCAGTGGCAGGACATGTGTGTTATTTAAGAAACATATCAACAGACTTGCTATTATGTCCTGAATGTGTCACCAACATTTGGTTATTGAATCCCTCAACAACCCCACAAAACAGGAGAGGTACTCTTATCAGTCTTATTTTACATATTAGAAAACAGAGGCTCAGAGAGGTTAGAAAACGGGCTCGAGGCCACAAGGCTAGAACCTGAGGCAGAGAGGTTAAGTGACTTGCCCGTGGTCACACAGCGGACAGATGGTAGAGTCAGGATTTGAAAGCAGACTTGGCGCCCTGGCCCACGTTCTTGCACAGCCATGCTCTGCTGACTGTGCGATCAAATTTCCGATTCTTTGCAAACTTGCTGCTCAATGTCTCCTGATGGGTAGGTCCTTTCTCCATGACAGTTCACCCTAGGGCCTCAGTAACTAACTACAGAGCAGATTGAAGTACAGGTACCAGCTGCTGATGGTTTTTCCACCAGGTCTGGCCCTCAATCTGCGGCCTTGTGTTGCTGCGAACTCTGGCTCTGTTGTCTTCAAGCAGCCTGACAGCAGCCGAGACTTTGGACGTGCTAAAAATGCAGCCAATCACAAGGGACTCGCACCAGCCATTTGCCTCTTTGCCCAAGCTTCCTGATCATTCCAGGCCTCTGCCCATCACACACCCTCCTTCTTAAATACTATCATCAGTGCTGGGGTCGTTAGGGAGAAAACCAATGAAGAGGAAATGATTATAAAAGTTACATCTGCTGTTCAGGCAGCTGTTCTCTTTCCTCATTAGGACAATCAATCATTTTTCAACATCATTTTTGTAACTAGGAAAAGGCTTCATTTATTCTGAGACTAAGGAGCAGGAATGAGGGAATTAAATCCCGCAGGTCTTTAGCTGATGGGATTTTTTTTTTTAATATTCTGTCCTCGCCAATGACCTAATTAAGCTTTCAGAGAATGATAAACTCTCAGCTCTTCCATCTCATTTCCATCTGTGCCTCTGCAGAAGGGGAGCTCAACAGCCCCGTAGCCCAAGCCTTCTCCTCAGCTTTCTCCTCACTCTCACACTCACAGGTTAAACCCAGCTTTCTCGGACCTTCCGCGAGGGTTTCTTGGAAGTGGCATCACTACTGAAGCCTTCCAGTCAAGTAGGGTTGCCAAGCAGGCACTGGCGCGCTTCCGTGGCCCTGGAGCTGGGAGGCAGGAAAATCACTCCTCGCAATGATGATGAGCACCCCTGAGGGGGCAGATCGCCCCAGCGAAAACACCAACCTTGGCCCTGGCTATCTGACCTTGAGCATATAACTTAGCCTGTTGGTGTCCTCATCTGTAAAATGGAGAATGATAGCACTACCTAGCTTCGAGGGTTGTGTTGACGATCAAGCTAATTAACAGTGTGGGTAAAGCGCTTAAAGCTGTGGCTGGCACACAGTAAACACGAAGTTATAAGCACATCCATTATTCACCGCGACCCTGCTCTTGCTGCTGTCACCTGGTCCACCTGCCTCTGATGTGTCTGTGCGTCTCGTATGTCTTCCTCTTTGACCCCCCAAGGTCAGACGCGCCCAAACACATGCCTTCGATGCCTGCCTCCTGGCCACGCAGAACTTTGGGGGAAATCACATCAGTGTGTGGAGTGGGACTCAAGGTCCCCCGCCCGAGACCACTCCCCAAACAGTCATCTGTTCCTGCCTAACATTTTTTGAGCATCTATATGCCAGAGGCACATACAGAGCACTATGCAAAATGTTTTACATACAGTAGCACATTCAGTCCCCCAAAACTTGATAAGAAAGGTATATGAATCAGCCTTAGGCTGCAGCAGGAGAAGCAGAGCCTGCTTGACTTGCTAACACGCAGGCTCTCCAATGCCTAAGCCTGTGCACTTTACCGCAGCCTTATTCTGGCCTAATTTTAAACTTCAAATAATAGAGTTTAAGTTCTGGAAAGGATCATGGGGATTAGCTAAAATCCAATCCTCTTCAGGGGTGCTATACCAAAGTAATTTAAGGCAAGGCCTGGTCTTGGCAATCAGACAGACCTGAGTAGGAGTTTCATAACTGCCACTTAACTAAGTGTGCGGTCATAGACAAGGTACTTTCTTTAAATCTCAGTCTTCCCATCTGCGAAATGAGGATAATAACTGGTACCTCATGAGGATGGGGTTGTTATGAGAAAGAATTTCTATCCTGGATGAAAAGCACTTAGCCTGATGTTTAGCACATATCTATTAACTGTTGCCTTGTATTTACGTAGTGCTACATTCCAAGTACTCCTCTATGTATACTCTTATCATATATTGAGCTCATCTTAATTCCCAGAATTACCCCATGAATTTACTGCTCTTATAATCCCCACTCTACAGGTGGATTAGCTGAGGCACATGGCAGACACCAAATCACAGGAAGCTCAGAGAAAACCAATCAGGATAAACACACACACACACATGCATAGACACACACTACATCGAGGCATATCATATTCGAACTGCAGAAAATCAAAGATAAGGAAAAATCTTGAAAAAAAGAGCCAAGGGGGGAAAAACAATAAAGGAGTAAATATAAGAATTTGATTTCTCACAAATCCGGCAAGCAAGAAGAGAGTGGCAAGAAATATTCAGTGTTGAGAGGTAAAAAGCTTTAATTGCACCTTAAATTCTATACCCTGTGAAATTATCCTTCAAAAGTGAAGGAGAAATAAAGACTTTCCCAGACAAACAGAAATTGAGGGATTTGTTGTCAGTAAATCTGCATTGTTAGAAATGTTCAAAGAAGTTCTTCAGAGAGAAGTAAAATTATATATGTCAGAAACTTGGATCTATATAAAGGAAGATCATCATAGAATGAATATGAGAAGGTAAAATAAAAACTTCTTTTTCTTATTCTTCCTTGTTCTAACAGATAACTGTTCAAAATAATAAAACAACATATTTGTTATTTATACATACCCATGAAGCGGTATAGGGCTATTTGAAAGTGGACTTGAACTAGCTGTAAATATATACTGTAAACTCTAGGGAAACTACTAAAAACATGAAATAAGAAGCATATTGATATGCTAAAAAGGAGAGAAAATGGAATCATGTAAAATGCTCAGTTAGAACCACAAAAGGCAGAAAAAGCATGGGAGAAAAAAAAATAAGAACAAGAGCAACAAATAGAACACAACAGCAAATATGGTAGATAATAAACCAACGAAATCAATAAATCCATTTAAACATCAATGATCTAAAAGGCACCAATTAAAAGGTATTGTCAAAGTGGATCAAAAGTAAGACTCAACTATGTGTTGTTTACAAGAAATCCAAGTTAAATATGACACATACAGATTAAAAGGAAAACAATGGAGAATGATGTGTACCACATGTTAACATTAATCAAAAGAAAACAGGAGTAACTGTATTAATTTCAAACAGAGCAGACTTCAGTGGAAGGATAAAGAGAGGCATTAGAGAATGATTAAGGGGTCAATACTCCAGGAAGACATAATAATCCTTGTGTAAGTGCCTAACAACAGAGCATGAAAATATGTGAGGCAAAAGCAGAACTGCAAAGAGAAACAGATAAATCTGCTATTATATTAGGGACTTCAACACCCCTCTATCAGAAATGGACAGATCCAACAGGCAGAAAATCACTAAGTACATAGTTGAACTCAACAGCACCATCAATCAACTGGATTTAATTGACATCTATAAGCAACTTCATCCAACAATGGCAGAATGCACATTCTTTTCAAGCTCACATGGAACATTCACCAAGATAGACCACATACTGGGCCATAAAATACACCTTAACAGATTTAAAAGAATACAAATTGTAAAATGCGTGTTTTCAGACCACAATGGAATTAAACTAGAAATCAATAACAGAAAGATAGCTGAAAAATCCCCAAATACTAGGAGATTAACTACATACTTCTAATTAACACATGAATCAAAGAAGAAATCTCAAAAGAAATCTAAAAACACTTTTAACTAAACAAAAAAGAAAATACAACTTATCTAAATTTGTGGGACACAGAGAAAATTGTGCTAGGAGAGAAATGTGTAGCCTTGACTGCATATAATAGAAAAGAAAAATTATATAAAATGAATAATCGAAGCTTCTACCTTAGAAAATAGGAGGGCAGGGGAAGATGAGTAAATTAAATTCAAAGCAAATTAAAGGAAAAAATAAAATTATCCAGGTTAACTAAGGAAAAAAAAAGGAGAGTAGACACAGATTATTAATGTTTGAAATGAAAGAGAGAACATCACTAAACACCTCATGGACATTAAAAGCGTGATAAAGGAATATTATGGACAAGTTCACCCATAAATCTGATACCTTAGATGAGATGGACCAATTTCTTGAAAAAGACAGTATGCCAAGACTCACTCTCAATAAAACTTTTAAAATGAACATATTCTTACCATATGGTTCAACAATTGCACTTCCTGGTGCTTATTCAGATTAATTGAAAACTTATATCCACAAAAAAATCTGCACAAGGAAGTTTATAGCAATTTTATTTATAAATGCCAACACGTGGAAGCAGTCAAGATGTCATTCAGGAGGTTAATGGATACGTCAACTGAGGTACATCCAGACAATGGAATATTATTCAATGCTAAAGAAAAAATGAACCCTCGAGCCATGAAAAGACATGGAAGAACGATGCACTTTACTAACTGAAAGAAGCCAGTCTGGAAAGCTACATACCATATGATTCCAAATATATGATAATCTGGAAAAGGCAAACTCCGCAGAGTAAAGTGATTGGTGGTTGCCAGAGGTCAATGGGGAGGGAGGGATGAATAAGCAAAGAGGATTTTTAGGGCAGTGAAATTACTTTCTTACATTTTTTTTTAGGTTCTTGAATATATCTTTTAATTTTTATTTTATTTCAAATTGTGTTTATTGGGGTAAATTTGGTTTACATCATTGTATCTGCTTTGGGGAGTTATGATTTAAACCTCTACAAATGTCAATTTTCATACCATGCCTCCACCATTGCCCCAATATCCTCCACCATGTTTCATTGCACCCCTTCCCCACTCCTACACCATCACACTCCCCTTCAGGTTGCCTCAGTTTTGCAATCAGCTGTTAAGAGTTTATTATTCATTTGGTTTTGAATGACCCTTTGTTATACTTCTCCATATTCCACATATAACTGAGAACATCTGGGACTTGTCTTTTTCCTTCTGAGTTATTTCTCTTAGCATTATCCTCTCCAGGTCCATCCACGTTGAAAATGGCAGGAGTTCATCCTTTTTAAAAGCTGAATAGTATTCTATTGTATATACATAACACACTTTTCTGATCTACTCATCTATACTTTGGGCTCTTAAGCTGTTTCCGTAACTATTGTTAACAGGGCTGCAATGTCATATCAATAGATGCTGAGAAAGCATTAGACAAAGTGCAACACCCATTTATGATAAAAGCCCTTGAAATCCTTGGGATATAAGGAACATACCTCAACATAATAAAAGCCATATACGACAAACCCACGGCCAATATTATCCTCAACTGTGAGAAGCTGAAGGCCTTTCCCCTAAGATCAGGAACAAGGCAAGGATGTCCACTCTCACCATTACTTTTCAATATAATACTGGAAGTCCTAGCCAGAGCAATTAGACAAGAGAAAGACATTCAAGGGATCCAAATAGGAAAAGAAGAAATTAAACTGTCTCTATTTGCAGACAATATGATAATATATATACAAAACCCTAAAAACTCCATAGAAAAACTACTCAAATTGTGTTTTTATATTCCTAGGGTAGATACCAAGGAGTGGAATTGCTGGGTCATACGGTATATTCATTTTTAATATTTTAAGACACCTTCATACTGTTTTCTACAGGGGCTGGGTCAGTCTACATTCCCACCAACACTGTAGAAGGATTCTTTTTTTCTCCACATCCTCACCAATGCTTGTTTCTGGTCTTTTTGATGTGGGCCATTCTCACAGGTATGAGACGGTAGCTCACTGTGGTTTTGATTTGCATTTCTTTGCAAATAAGTGACAGTGAACAGTTTTTCATGTGCCTATTGGCCACCTGTATGTCTTCTTTGGAGAAGTGTTTATTTAATTCACCTGCCCATTTTTCATTGGCTTAATTATTTTGTTTTTGTTGAGTTGCATGAGTTCTTTATGTATTTTGGATACTAGCCCTATGTGAGATGTGTTATGTGCAGATATTTTCTCCCATTCAGTAGGGTATCTTCTTTTTTACTGATAGTTTCTCTGTGCAGAAGCTTTTTAGTTTGATGTGATCCTATTTGTTTACATTTGCTTTTGCTTCTCTTGCTGTTGGAGATGAATCCCCAACCACATTTCTGAACCCAATGTTATGGAGAGTTTTTGCCTGTTTTTTCTTAAATTATGTTATAGCTTTGGGTCTTATATCTATGCCTCTAATCTATTTTGATTTAATATTTGTGTAAGGTATGAGATGGTACACTTATTTCATTCTTTTGCTGTGGCTGCCCAGTTTTCCCAACACTATTTGTTGAAGACTCTCCTTCCTCTACTGTATACTCTTGGCTCCTTCATCATAGATTAACTGTCCACAGGTATGCTGGTTTATTTCTAGGCTCTCAAGTCTGTTCTGTTAGTCTGTGTGTCTGCTTTTTTCCCCAGTAACATACTATTTTGATTACTATAGCTCTGCCATATAGTTTGAAGTAAGGATGTGTGATTCCACCACTCATCCTCTTTTTTGCAGTATTGTTTTGGCTATTGGCGTCTTTTGTGGTTGCATATGAATTTCAGTGATGGTTCACGGGTGAATTGGTGGTGGGTAACCTATGGGGAATACACAATAATGTAAAAGATATGAAAAAATAAATAAATAAATAAAACTAAAAAAAATGAAGCTGAGACATAGACATATTACAGGTAATAACAGCAGAGTCAGAATTTGAACCCTGGCAATTTTTTCTCTGAAATATATGTTTGCCCTTAATACCACCCTACCTCCGAATTGTTTATTACTATTATTTTTCAAAGGAGAATCTTGGGGCTCAAAGGTATTAGGCATTTGCCAAGTTCCTAGATTCTATGAGAGACAGCATAAGATTCCAGGTTTCCTGAATCTCTGAATCTCATTTCTTCCTCCATTTTCTCACTCCCCCATGTCTCCCTCCTCACAATATCTAGGAAGATTCATGTGTTGTATTGTCCTTGAAAAGGGAGATCTTCTGCTCTAAGTTTAATTTTCCAATACTCAAATACTTTTGAAAGCAAAACCATTTCCTCTTCATGTTCAACCTGGCTTAATCATCAAAACAAGAAAAGGATGCTCACTAGTGGTGTCAGTGAATAAATGATGGGTCCAATCTGCTTCAGAACTCCGAATTTTTAGGATGCTTGGTTTTGACACCAATTTTCGCAGACTCATGAGTCACAAAGGATAACTAGAACACAGACCAGAATTAAATACAAGTAGATATGGAAAATGGCTGGTAGAAGATTAAAAAAAAATACCCACTGCAGGGCACTAGAAAAAAGGAAGCTGTTTTTAATTCTCTCAACGCTTGTCCAACTAAAAGAGATCTGCTTTGGTATAATTCCACGACCACTCTGATAAGACATAGATAGCCAGGCAAATTACCCAGATGTGAGGGATAGTCTCTGTAGAAGGCTCTTATTTGATTAGACACTGCTTTCATTTTACGGTGATTCATATTTCCAAGGGCATCTCCTTCTTTGCTTCATTTAACATCCAAACTTCTATTTCCTTCCACAAAACCCAAGGCTCTGTATTTTCAAGTTAATACCACAGTGCATCAGAATGCATGATTATATGTAGTCTAATTTCCTTTAGGTCATGTTCACATTCGGTTATTTTATACATATTGAGAATAGAGCAGTCTTTGCTTTGAATTTTTAAGCTGTGAGTTTGGTCTGCTCTAAGATAAATTAGACATTATTCCTAAGTCTTAGTGTGCTCCAGTGACTTACCCTAAGGCCCTGGAATTTCAAACAAATGTCTTTCTTTTTCTCCTTTCAGAAAACGACGCTGGGTCTCAAAGTATGTCCCTTGCTATTGTGGCTTCTTATTATTTCCTTTCAACCCTAGAAGAACTCTTTCAGTTCAGCATGATCCAATGCCTCGGTCACAATTGGCTGAGCGATGTTTGCTTCAATTACAGTCCTTCCCGGATAGCTGATATTAGCTTCAGGTCAAAACATAATGAAACTAGAATGATCAGTGTTCAGAAATCATTGACATGTTGCTGGGTGTGTATGCATAATGCAATTCTATCAGATCCTCTGATTCACGGTAAGTTAGAAGTTAAAGGAAGCATTTGTTTGTTTGCTTGTTTGCTTGCTTTGGGAGTTAGATGGAACAGAAGCTTCTGGATGCTAAGGGTGAAGGGTCTTGAGAAAATGAAAAAGAAGTGTGTGTGTGTGTGTGTGTGTGTGTGTGTGTGATGTTTTATGTGAATAATTAGATGTCATACACAGCAATCACTGCAGATATTCCATTTGCAATAATCAGTACAAGGAAGAATGTCAAAGATATTAGAACTTGCCACCTATTATCAAACTTATGGTAGGTTTTATTGTGGGGAGGGTTATAAGCATATTAAAGAGCCTGGCAAGAAATTAAGCTTGAAGGCAAAGTTGGACTTTCCCTTAATTTCACCCTAATATACTTCTATCAAGGCATTCAAATTATGAAATGTCAAAGGTCCATTTATAATCTCTATTTTCACCTCCCATGCAAACATATTTTATATTATCCCGTTAAATATACTTACACTTGGAAACTATGGGGACTATTAAGAGTCCTACCCAAGAAAAACATCTTTTCCTCACTTCTATAATTAACATTCAAATATAGGTAACATTCAAATATAGGTAATCATTCCCTTCCTTATGTTGATTTAGAGTCTTCAAGGCATTTTTCACACACATAGTCTCCTCTAATTTTCATAATAACTCTGGAGAAGGAAAAGCAGATATTATTTACATCATTTTATAGCTGAAGAATAAGGCAGAAACTTGCTAGTTTAAGATAGACTAGAATCCTGTCCTTCTGGTGCTTAGTTTAATATTCATCTGTTTGCCAATACCAACCATATGAAAGGCATCCTGCCAAACTCTGCTGCTAATCCCATAATTGAAGGATTGAAATGTATGACAAATAAATTACATGCAGACTCTTCATGTCTCTCAACTTTCCAATGATCTCCTGTTTCTGTTTCCTCTCTGTTCTTCTAGTAGTTAGTTTCTTAAGTATCCCAGCAGCAACAAAATACAGTGACAGATAATAGATTTTACTGATAAAAGAGGACCCATATTTGAAAATTCTCTCTCCTGAGTTTCCTTCCTTCCTGACAGTACAACCAAGAATTAAACATATATTCCTTCCTACTTAGATAACCTCAAACATTTCCTTTAGAAGGAATCTAATAAATGAAACTGTTAGTACATGCAGAGAGCAGACAGTGACTGAAGTCCTATTAGGTATGAGTCACAGACAGATTGTATCAAGGACTTAGGAGCCAGAGTCCTAGTGCCAAGGCAAGCAGAGATTATGAATCCTTTCATGAGAGACCCTAGCCAGAGCAAGTTTCCATCAGTCCAGAGAAATGCTAGCAGTCATTCAGGACCCTGGAGAGCTCCTAGTGCTTGCCATTGCTCTGACATTCCTCCCCAACCCCCCTGAGATCCAATCTGCTCATTTGCCCTTTCTTCTCAACTTTCTGGTTGATAAAACGGTCTTGCCCTTCCTATGAATGTCTTAGTCTCTGTATAATAAAATATTTATTCTCAGTTTTTCTGAAGAGTTCAGGGCCTTACTGAAGGCCATGTGAGATGCTCATACCTCAGAAAATCTAGAAAAGTAAATAATCCAAGAGATTTCACCCTCTCTGTTTATGTTCTAGAAGCTCTCTTTCTTCTAGGTTGAGGATGGTGTTTGGGTGGGCCAGAGCGCCAAGCATTTCACCCTAGTGTAACTTTACTACTCTATGAACTATATTGTTGGCCCTATAACCCTAATAGGAGGATCAGAAATTCATGGGCTCCTTTCTTCTTGAAAATTCTCGGGCAAGTTAACAAATACTCTATTGAAAATGATTCTATAGGAAAGCCTTGTATTAAAATGTTAATTACATAAAGCACGTGTATTTCTCTTCCTTTTTACAAAATACATCACTCGTATGTGGAATATAGAGAAGCCAAACAAAAGGTCAGAAAACAAAACGTGCAAGCTGACCAAGATCGAGGCATCCAGCAGGGGAGAGGGAAGAAGAGGGGCGGGAAGGGGACAAGGCACCATGGTGAGGCTCAGGGTGCTGTGGCGGTGGAAGAACTACAGGGACTACCAGATGGGCGAAATCAGATACTATCCAAAAATTAACAATGATGTAAGAAAATTAATTAACTGAAAATTAATTAATTAAAATAAAATAAAATACAACAATGCTATCTTGACACTTGACAGGAATGGCCAAGTCCAACCGGAATTGTGTAATTTTATATCCATCAGCAGAGTATGAAAGTATCAATTTCACTCGTAATTTGTATTTGTATTCCTTGATGATTGGTACTTAGAACTACTTTGACAATATGCCTAGAAGTGGTCTGGCTCATAGTACAGTCTCAATAAATATTTATTTAAGGCTGAAATGAAAATTTTTAACATTGCCCTATGTTTACTAAGCATAGTTCCTCATTTGGAATTGTTTCTGTCTTTTTCATCTTAATTATTGGGATATTAATGCTTTTTAATGCTAAAATGTTAATTTTCTATATTCCAAATTTGTTAATAATATTTCCCATTTTTTAATTTTTCTTATAGATATCATTTAATTTTTTGTAGTCATATTTTTCAGTCATGACTGTGGAATTTTAAAGCTTATAAAACTCCTAAGACCTGATAAAATTCACTGTTTTCCTTATGAGTCAATTTCATTCTATACATCTGGTATTATGGTATGAGGTGTGGGTCTAAATTCATTTTCCTCTAAATTAGTAACAAATATCCCAATACAACTTGTAATCAAATCTTTTTCCATGGTGTCTTGTGACTTATGCCACTGGTTCTTAGTAACACATGTGGGATGAAACAAGAGATTCAAATCTCATGAAAGTAACAAGAGAGAAAATTACAGTTATCTAACCCTTTGCTATGTAAGTTGTGCCACCCTGCTCTGAAAAGATTTACAATCTTTTGTTAAGGGTCAAATGTTTGTCTCCTTCGTTTATGTATTTGAATATAAAAATCTAGAGGCCTTAAAGTGTTTTAAATGAGGTTTGAAATTTCACCTGTACTATAATTCAGATGTGCAATGAAAACGTAGTTTCTTTATTTCCTAAAAACCTGATATAGAATTATTCACAAGGTCAATGGCACTTATTTCAAAGCTCTGGGATCTTCCCTAGGCTAGACCCGGGGTGATGAGGAAATGAAATTCACATGAAACGCTGGCCTTGGAGAGAAGACGTCCTTGTATTTACTTCTGCTATGTCTCCTGTTGGCTGGGGGCCAGCGTCTGCAGCTGGAGAACTTGTGTTCTGTTTTCATTTTTTGGCTCAGTTCATACTCTAGGAAAGTATTGGCCCTTTTTCCTTCTGGCTGCTTCAATTTCATTTCTAGAAATCCCTCTGAGTTCCTGTCACAAGCTCCTTATGCCCCCTAAGGACAGAGTTCACCCACACCTTCTTTCTGCTCCAGACCACTGAAGCCAGCTTCACGGCACGCTTCCTGCTTCAGCGTAGGGTCCACAGCTCCTAGGAACTGAAGTTGACTCATGCATGATAACCAAGTCCTCACCACAGAGGATAAAACTGGTGGTCCATAGTGTTCCCCTCTACTAACTATAATTCACCCGTCCCTAAAGATCTTGTGTACTGTTAACAGCTTACAGATGTCCCCTTCTTTGTAGAATTTCCCCCAGCTGAGCAAAAGCTGCTCAGCCCAAGAAGCTATGTTCACCCCACCTTTGGGGTAGATCCAACAGTCAGTGACTAAATGCCAAAGGGGTATGGAATTCTGACCTCCTTGCCTTAAGAGGAAACAACTGTGATGCAATTCATGCCACAGTCTCCCGGTGGGATCAGGCTGTAGCTAAGAACACATCCTTGCTCAGAACTCCCCCTGCCCTGTCCCACTTTTCACACTCCCTTTCTCCTGAGAGTTTTCCCTCAATAAACAGCAGGCACATCAGCCTTGTCTCAGGCTCTGCTTCTCATGAACATGACCTAAGACTTTCACTGTGCCCGAAAATGCCTCTCTTTACCATGTGAACCAGCCTCGTTGGCCAAGGGCTTTGTCCAGCAGACTCAACTGAAACTGTCAATGAATGGGGAAAAAGTTCTCTGGTTTCAGTTTCCCCAAAACATCTCTCAGCATCACCCCCATCCTTTCCCTCAGGACAGGCCTATATGAGGGGGAATGCTTACTATGGCAAAATACTGGTTTTGTTAGTCTTGTGAGTTTCACACACCTTCTCTCACACTATGGTTTATGTTTTCGCTCTGTGCAATGGTTTTTGATAAAAAGAAGTTCTTAAGAGTTAATGTCTAGTTTATCAATATTTCCCCTTTCCTTATGGTTAGGTATTTCTTGTATATAGTTTATGCAATTCTTCCCTACTTGCAAGGTCATGAGGATATTTTATCTTTGAGGAGCTTTTTTATTTTTCCTGTCACATTTAGGCTTTTAATTGATTTGAGGGTCTACTGTGATATAAAAGTATAATTGCTCCTATGTAGTTACCCATTGTCTCAGGACTATATATTCTTTTTTTAATATATAGTTTTATTGTTATTTATGTCTTTTACATTTTGTATTCCCCTTGGGTAACCCACCACCAATTCACCCGTGATCCATCTCCATGGTCCCTTGTGTTCTTTTCTATTCCATTTTGTGCGCTTTTCCTTCCCTCCCTCCGCCTTCCCCCCCCCCCCCCGGCTGATTGTCTCTCTCCTATTTGTTTCCTTATAGTCCTGTTATAAGTGAAACCATTTGATATTTTTCTCTTTCTTTCTGGCTTATTTCACTGAGTATGATCCCCTCTAATTAGAGGACTATATATTCTAAGGACTAATACTTCTCCTTTTTCTACTGTGCCACATATGTCAAATGTTGACCTTATGTGTATATATGTTTCTGGATTCTTCATTTCACTCCATTGGTCTATTTTTCTGTCCTTGAAAAAATAACATGTAGTCTTGATTCCTATAGTTTTATGACAGTTTTCTTAAGTCTTGCATCAAATCGTTCTTATTCTTCAACTTCGAAAAGGTAATGGCTATTGTCTTTTGCTATTGTCTTGGTCTTTTGTGTTTCCATACAAATTTTAAAATCAGTTCCTCAAGTTCACAAGAAAACTGGAATTTTCAAATAAATTTGGGGAGAACTGGCATCTTTTTTCTCATATTTCTATGATATATTGCCCTTTTTTTACATTTCTTCAAAATAAGATTTTATCGCTTTTTCTGTAGAGGTCTTGCACATCCTTTATTAGATTTATTCCTCAGTATTTCATTTTCTGGTTGTTACTTGTATGAAGAAATATATTGGATTTTTGTATACTGAGCTTTTATATTCAGAGACTTGCTTAATTATCTTATTAATTCCAATAGTTTATCTGCCAAATCATTTGGGTTGTCTATGAATATAATCATATCCTATGCGAATAATGACAGTTTTCAGTTTCTTTCTTTCCAATATTTATGCCTTTTTTCTGTTTTGTGGACTGGCCAGAACACCGTGAGCAATGCTGAATAGCAGTGGTTATCACAGGCAGCCTTGTCTTGTTCCTGATCTCCAAGGGAAAGTTTTCAACATTTCATCATTCAGTGTATTTGCAGCAGATCTTTTGAAAATTGAGAATGGTCTCTTCTACTCCTCCTTTGCTAAGAGTTTTTATCATGAATGGATATTTAATATCATCATATGAATTTTCTACATCTATTGAAATGATCACATAATTTCCCCCTTACTCTGTTAATGTGATGAATTATATTGTTCAATTTTTTATTTTAGCTCAGCATTGCATCTGTGGGTCAAATCTCATTTGATTGTCAGGTATCATATTCTATGTACATTTTTATACATGCCTTTCGGCACATTGTACAGATAGTGGAATTACTCAGTCGGAGGATATGGAAGTTGATTTTAAGGAAAGAATATGGCTTGGTATATTGAGTCAAGTCTCCGGGAGATTCTCTAGGGGGAAATGTTCAACAGGCAATTAAAAATGTGGGACTGGAGTTAGATAGGAGACAGAAATGTGGATTTGGGACTGGTCAACTCAAGCTTAAATGTGAGGCCGTTGGAATGGAATGCTCTGTGTGTGGAAGGGTCACAGAAGAGAGAACTCCAGATTGGTAGTTGTAAAACACCCAGAGCTAGAAGGCAGGAGGACCAAGAACCAGTAGAGACAGACATGACTTCAGATGGATGGGAGGAAAACTGAGAGTATCAACTTTTGAACAACATGGAAAAAACAAGCATAAAGGGAGCCTTAGATTTGGTGCCCAGAAGACCTCCATACTGTTTTCTCTCTTGCTGTAGCTGCTGCTATAGCTACTGCTGTGCTTTTGTGTTTATTTGCGTTTAATCTTTATAAAGTTCTGGGGTTACTTTTGGAGTCATGCCAATGTGCAGGACTGTTATCACTCTGGCAGCTGCTAAGAACATTCTCTACCACCCTACAGAAATACTCAGGACAGAGTACTTAATGAGCACTTACTAATTATAGGTCCATCAGTCAAAATTATGACCTCCAAAATAGCAGGCTTTCAAAAGTCAGCTGAAGGTGCACGTGTCACAGGACAAAGCAGTCACACAAAAGGAGAGGAGGAAAAAGAGGTTCCCTTTAAAAACTATTAACGACCTAGACGGAGGAGCTTACATGTCATGACTTGATATACCGAGCTTTCCTTCGTGCTACCTCTTGCAATTCTGTCAACACTACTGAAGACTCATTTTTAAAAACTACTGGAGAAAAGGCAGAGGGGGAACAAAGGGAGACGGGAGCCAATGAGCTATGGTGGAGGATTATGGGTGTTTTGGTGCTGAACATGGTGACATAAATCTGAATAAGTATGAACCTGTACTTCTGCATCATAACAGTGTTGTAAACTATTACCTCAATTGAAAATACTACAATAATTTTTTTAAATAAAAATAAAAGGAAGAAAAGTCTTGAGGAAATAGAAAGGGAAGGAAGAGGGGAGAAGGTCAGCTGAGTTCTGTGGATATAAACACTAAAGAAAGTTGGGGAAGATTTCACTAGCTTGCCCGTACACTCTCTGGCCTGAGAGTAAAACAACATACACTCTATATATCATGAGGTGCACAGCAAGAACCCTTAAATATGTACTGAATGTCATTCCACAAGATAAATATGCATCATATTTTTACTGTCTTCCATGCAAAAGAAAGACAAGAAACCTTGCAGAAACATCTGCAACATAAAAGATCAGAAAGCAATGAGATAGGTGAAAAAGAAATAGAATGGATAACTTCCAAACCAGAATAAACAAAAATGAAATAAAAAGGAATAATAAGAAAGAAAAATATTAAACCCAAATATATCAGTAATCTATGCTTGTAATCATCTTCATAGACAAGTAAATCTCTATTGGATGAGTGAGAAACAAAAGCTAGAGGTGGGTTATTTACAAAAGGCACACCTAAAACACAGTAACATACATACATTAAAATTAAAGGAAGGAAAAATAAATATTGGACAAAAAACAACAAAGATACAGCTGTTAAAATTAACATCAGGCAAACAGAACTTAAAGGGGAAAGACTTAGCAGGAATAAAGCAGGAACTCAATGATGAAAAAAAGACAATCCACTAAGAAGCTATAACAATTTTGAAACTGTGAACACTTAACATATATTTAAACCAGGTTTTTAAGCAACAATTTTCATAGTATATCCACCGTCATAGAAGTTAACATCTCTTAGAAAGTTATCAATAAATTAAGTATACACACACACACACACACACACACACACACACACACACACACACACAAAGAGCTAATCCACATTTTAAATGCAGCTTGGTCTAATATATACATGCAGAATATTATATTGAACAAACAGAGACTATGCATTCATTTTAAGATCATATGGGACATTTACAAAAATTGACCGCATATTATGTGTGCCATAAAAAGAATCCCAACCTTGCCTTCTTGGTGGAGAGAGAGCTGCTTATGCTGTTGGTTCCCTGTAGTTCAGAGACTGGGACAGTGTGAGCCTCCGTGTGGCCAAGTGAAGAGCCGCTGGTCAGCTGTCCCAAACTGAGACCATGTCATATTCCAAGGCAGCTTCCTGATTAACCAGAAGAGATGACAGGAACTAAATCGCCAGAAACTCCCTAGCCCACCTGCAGGGAATCATTTTGGGATTCAGATGCAAATCCACTTAAGAGACAACAAAATGAGAAAGAACTATGCTCATTTTATTTGGCCAGTTTACTGCTGTCCCTGGCTTCACTTTGCTAGCCAGTTGCAATCTGTCAGATCATTTCAACCGCCATCTTCCACTGCTGTTGTACTTCACAGTATTAATTTACCGGATCCTCATGCTAAGCCTATAAAGTTGAAAAAGTATTATCATTCGTATTTCTTAAACCCAAGTATATGAAATCTACCTTTTGCCCATCACCAGGGGAAAAAAAAAACAACACACGAACATTTCTTTGGTGGTGGAAGTGGAAGTGCCAGATCGTGTTGGAAAGTATCCGAACGCTACTCTGGACACGCAGTAGCTTCTTTGAGGTATCCACTCGTATCCTTGTCCCACCTGCAGAAAGCCACTTTGCTGCCAGGGCAGCAGGCTGAAAGTGCTGGGAAATGAAGCCTCCCAGAACAGTCCTCACCCCAGAACTGACAGGGTTTGGCATACAAATACCTCGGCCTCCTTATCCTCAGGTGGAGAAGTCTGGGGCACGTCTCCCACACCACCTCCTGAGGTCCAGCCCCAGCAGACTGGGGCTCCAGCTGCTCGCTACCTGGGCTCCTTCCCTCGCCGGCCTCATCGCCACCCCACCCCCACCGAGTGTTTCCTTTGCCTCCCACTAAAATGATTTACACGTGGACCTTGTCTCCTGGTCTGCTTTTTAATTCTGAAAAAAAAAAAAAGCAGCATATTTTGCACAATTTCTCTTACTGTTTCATGTCAGCGGTAAGTGAATCATTAACATTTGTTTTTGATCTCCTGAAACAGAATTCATGGTAAAATGCAACCCAGGGCTATGGTGCTGAGGAGCGGCCCCTGCGTGCCTAGCTGGGCACTAATGGCCTTACTTACAGCAGAGGCACACGGGGCTCCTGCACAGGAGAACAGAGAGGAGGGTAGGTTAAAGTTGGAATTTACTAACGACGTGAAGCCAGGGAGGGGCTAACAAGTCTCTATCTTGGGGTGTCACAAATGATTGGGTGTATGCGCTGAAGAGCTGCCGGAGTCCCCGCTCCAAAAGCTCCTTGCGAAGGCAGTGGGGTTTCCCGCGGCCTCGATGCCAGGTTCCCACCTGCAACACCCAATATCACCGCCACTTTTAGGGGGGCTAGTCGTTCCCTGGAGACCATCCAGGAAAGCAGCAACCTGGTCTGGACAAGCCGGCCCACTCTCTGGTAAGATCAGTGAGAGGCCTCCCGCCTCACTGCCCAGCTCTGCTGCTCAGCCGCTTCTGGGGCGATTTATTAAAGAACACCTGTACCTTTTATTATTTTCAAGATTGTTGCAACCATTCATTGCTCATTCCTTACAAGGGTCTCAGGAAATGCAGGGAGAAGCGGGCAGATGTGTGTCTGGGCTACTTAGTTCAAACTACTCCTTTCAATGTCCTTACACCCTTCCTGTGATACCGGGCAAGAAGGGGCACGATAACTGGGCAAGGACAGTGCCCAAATATTTCACCAGTCACTGTCTGAGAACAACAATAATGGGATTTATTTAACAAAGGAAAACAGAGTCACGGAGGCCACAAACGGCCGTTCACCTCACCTGAAGCAGAGTCCAATGTTCCCAAGTGCTAAACCAAGGGCGTCTAAGATGGCGTCTTCCTGGCCCTGCGGCCAACTCCCGCGGCAGCAGAAGACACAGCAGGATGTGCTCACGGGGCTGCCCAGAGGAGCCAGCACAGCACCAGACAAGCGACCTTGGGAACAGCAGCTGCCGCAGCCCAACCACCCGACAAACGGCCCAGCAAGGCGCCCGGCTCCGGGCTTCCCCTCCGGGCTGCAGCTGCGGCAAAGCTGGGCACAGTTTCTGTCGCTGGGCTACAAAGCCTCTGAACTTTTCTTCTCTGAGGTTTCCAGCCTCTCCACGTCCTTTGGAGGCCCACACGGCCTTCTGAAAAATCAGCGTGGTGACAACAGAAATCGTTGAATCCTAAAAAGCGCTGAAATCCCGAAAACGTTGAACCCCGGGGCTGCTTCTGCAGGGTCTTCTATTTCCTGTCGGAGTCTCCACCCAACCCACTCTTTGTCGGGCTTTGGCCTGGAGCTATTCAGCCTCACCAGCGCCATCCTCCAGGGGGCGCCACCTGTAACAGTCTTTGGTTTCAGCCCTCCTTACACTTGCACAGAAGTCTTTAAAGACCAGGCCAAATCTTCCCTTGAAGCGACAAGTAGGACAACAGAAAACAGTTCAGAAGAATCTTTTATTTTTCTGAAAGAATTTAAGATCTTGCTTCACCATTCTGTAATTTAAATAGCTTTATGAAGATTTGGGGGTTGTGTTTGTATGCACTTTTGTGTATGTATTTGCTTTGTATTCATGTCTTAAAGACCAAATCCATTCTGAGGTAAATAAGGCATTATCCCCAGGAAAGGCGACACAGGGCTTTGCAATGCATGACTTCTGCTTCTGGGACGATTGTTTCCTTCTCCAGTGGGATAATAACATTGTCCCCAACTCTGAATAAATGAAATACATATTTAAATTTGTGGCAAGGAAAGCAAAAAAAAAAAAGGAAAAAAGGGCTTAAAAGCCACAACCAGGAGAGAACTTGCTTTGTTCTCTCTTGTACTTATTCCAGAAAGTGGTTAGTGCAGGCAAAAAAGGCACAATATTCCACAATTCGGGCCTGTGGTCAGCACGAGAGCCTCAGCAGTCAGATGCCAGGCACACTCAGCACCCCAAACCTTCCTTCTTACCCTTTTTTGCTTTCAAACGTCACATTCCATACCTGGAATTATAGCACTGTCTCACCTTGGTCAGAGATGAGAGAGGATTGCAGACCAGCAGAATTATGACATTGTCACAGTGAGAGCACTGACAAATCCCCTTACTTGGGGACCACGACATTTAATTGAGCGCAGTGCACAAGAGTTGGGATGGTATTTTGCACGAGCACCCATCCAGACCTGAATTGCCAAAACAAAGAGAAACCACATGACAAAGCTGTAGGCTTCCAAAATAATGACACATGTGTAAGAATGTGACTCCAATAAACAAATGAACGTGCCATAAAGAAAAGCTGTGTCGTGAACGCTGCAGTGAGCCACCCAGATGCTCCCTTCAGGACCATCCCCCACCCTCCAGCTGCTGTGAGCGTGTGAGCACGGCAGTTCTCAGCTGAGGCCCTGTCGAGGCACGGCTCTCAGCCCAAATCACACCATCCTGGGGGTAGCTCTCATCCAGCAGCTGGTGGGTGAGGAGGCTCGCAGCCTTGGCCTTGGCTTCGAGGACAACTGGGCAGCGCCATCCCTCCTGCAGATCTCCCATGACTTTGGCTAAGGCTTTGTTGCAACTGCATCACAGCTCAACTCATCCCCTTGCTGAATCCTCCTGCCATCAGTTCTCTGCAAGAACACTCCAGCATTCACTTGTGGAAGTAAACATCTGTCTCAGGGGCTAAGCTAGATTAAAGTACAATAAAGGATAGCTGTCCCCCAAGATGTTCAGCTAGGTCTCCCCAAGATGTCCAGAACAGGACTTCCCAAGGTATACCACTTTGGCATGTGGATTATTTTGATCTGATCCAGGCCCTGCTGGCTCCCAGGGAAATTTTTACCACTCCCTTCCCTATCTAGAAGAACGAAAATTGGGGATATTACACAGACTTGGAGTTCTCTCTAGAAACAGCCTTTCTATCAGAGAAACTGATGTCTATGTGGCAGGGCAAACATGTAATTACAGAGCATCTGGTCTTTGTCATATGAATCACCTCTCCTTGTTATGTGAGTCTCCTCCTCTACCCTTGAAATCCCAGGCCCCTATCCCACTCCTAATTCAGAGTATATACCCTCATTTCACCCCATTTACTTTAGAATTTACATCCATATAGATTCTCCAAACATATGTAATTAAATTTGTTATTTTCTCCTCCTAACCTGTTTGATGTTAATTTGATAGTTCCACGGCCCTGGAATGTCAGGAGAAATTTCCTGGCTACACCTAGCACAGCAAATACCCACGTAGCCTACACCTGGATCCAACAAACACTCTCATTTTACAATATTTAACTTTTCCTCTCCAGGCCCAGTCATGCATTGCTTAACAATGGCATAAACAGCATTGATCCTAGTAGACCATACCAGGTGGCCTGTGTGTGTAATAGTACCATCTAGGCTTGAGCAATTACAACCTATGCCATTCACACACCAATGAAATCACCTAACAATGCATTTTTCAGAATGTATCCGCATCACTAAGCAATGCATGACTATACATTTTTATATAACTATATATACATATTTCTGCCAATTTTTATACTGAAAATTGTCAAACAATACCATGAAAAAGAGTGTCATATACACTCATATACTCCCAATGAGTCAATAATCCTTGACATTTTAGTATCCTTTATCTCTCCCTATCTTTTCTTTTCACTATACCATTTGAAAGGATGATGGATGACACCATCTCACTTGTCTGCCTCCGCATGCATCTCCCCAGACTAAACAGTCTATACCACAACAACCCCGTCACCACACCTATGAACGTTAATAATTCCATTAATCACAGGTTTTTAATTTTTTTCTATTTTTTTCTATTGTATTTTCAGTTGCCACTGGCTTACAACACTGTCTCTGATTCAGAAGCACAGGTTCACAGCTCTCCAGAGGTATGTTCCACATCACACCCACCAACAAAGCCCCCATAGTCCTCTAGCCCCATAGTCATGGGGCCCTTCCCCCCTTGGTGTTATTTTTAATTATGCTCTAGTAAAACATTTATTAATTTCTTGGGGGTTCTTAGAATAACATTTGAAAACTATTGTTCTAGAGTACAGACCTATCTTGTTTAATATAAAAAAAGCAAATAACAAAACTTAACTGTTCCAATACACACACATAGACCCAATAGTCTTGTATATCAAATCCATCACACATTGCATAGAGATACACATTAAGGTCTATGGATTGGTTAACATCCCTCAATAATTGGCAAGCTGGTAAGTGGGCCTATGTGAGTGCTTCTGTTCTAAAGTCCTCAGTTTGAAAATCTGGTAACAGTTTTTCTTATTAGGCTGGTTTTCTTAGGCAGATCAAAAGGGTGTTTAAACAATAATTACTCTTGGATCCCAATAAGCATAAGTACAGGATATTGCATTGCCAGGCACCACAAAAACATCAATATGCTACATCTTCCTTAAGTAGACATCATTCATCACTTAAGAAAACCAACAATTAGGTTGAAAACACAAGCGCTAATAGAGAATAGTGATATCCACTAAAATGTACAATTTATTTCAGGAACATCACTTTTAAGAAAGTGACTTACTTGGAAACTCCCTTAAGTGGGGCCATTAAAAACTTGAAGTGTCAACATTCTTGGGAAATGGAGTCTATTAGCCATGCAAACGTGAAAGTGTCTCCTCAGGCTGGCCTGGATGGTCCTGCTCAAAGTCAGATATCTCAGTTATGCAGGAACCTCAAGTGGCCATTTAGGCGTAATGATAATATATTGGCACATTGGACATTGAGTGAGTGTGTGTGTGTGTGTGTGTGTGTGTGTGTGTGTACTTCTAACTCTCTCTCTCATTCTTTCTGTCTCTGTCTCTCTCTGTCTCTCTGTCTCTCTGATGTCTGAGACTGGAAAAAAAAGACCCCACTATTGCCTAGTCTTGAAGGCAGGCATCTGGCATTTCCTTTAAACAGACATCTGAAATGTCTTTTGTTTTAAAGAAACAACAGCAAGGATTTCAAGGATTAAAAAGCAAGTATTTCAAGGGTCAAGTAACACAGGTGGAATGTAAGGACAGGGAAGTCGATTCCACGAAACACAAGGCATTGTGGCCCAGCCCCGCCTTCCCCAGTCTGATCCCGGGGCCAAAAGCCATCCCTCAAGGAGCCACTTGTGACTCTGAAGGGCAGCTAGTGCTCTCGTTGTAGCCAGAGGGAAAGGCATTCCCCTTGCATGAACTGTCCCCGAACTCTCTACATTACAGGGCAGGGGAAAAACCAGTCCTCCTGCACCTGCCCACAGAATGAGCTAGGCAGAGCAGTTACCAGAGCCAATGGTTTTCAAATATTTTTGACTGTGACCTGAAAAAAAAATGCATTCTAAAAAGTCACCCAGTTCCGACATGCAGCAGATACAAAACCAAAGCACGTTTTCCAAATGAACGTCATCCCCTGATATTTTACTGCCCACTCAACTTCACGTTCATAAATTCCTATAGTAGTGCTGTCTTGAGTTTTTCATGCAGCATAATATTTTTGAGATTTTTTCCATGTTTTTGCATGTGTTGATAGTTCAGGGAAGGGTTGTTTTGATTTTTAATTAATATTGTTTACTGCGGTAATGTTAGTTTATAACACTATGTTTTAGGTTCACACATCTTCAGATTTATGTGGCCACACCAAAGCACCCACACTCTTCCATCCTAGTCCACTGGACCCCTTTACCCCAATATTCTCCTCCCCTACCCTCTCCTTCTGGTGACCTCAATTCTGCAGAAAGATTTCTAGGATGTGTTTGGGTCTGGTTTTGTCTGTTCTTTGCTTTGTTTCTTTATATGCCATATATTAGTGAAATCTTTCACTGAAATTTCCATTCAGTGGAAAATTGTACATTGTTTAGAGCTTATACTTCAGATATTCACTGCTGTAAATATTATACAACAATAGCAATGCAAAATCATTCTTACCTATAGACATGCAAATAAATTCTGGTGGAGAGTCAATTAGACTATACTCCCCAACTGTAGAAGTCAATTGTGTCTCCATCTGCACTTTGATTTTAATATTCCTGACCTATAAATGTGTGTTCTTTGGATTGGCCTCTGAAATGGCTATATCTTCCCAGTTCCCTCATTATTAATGAGTTAAATAAAATCTCTAACAAATATTCATTGTATAGTTAGTTGGATGAAAGCAATAATTTCATCTTTGCTTTGAAAAATTATTCTTTAGCCCACAGTTTTGTAGCCCCATTTTTTCTACTACAGAGGATGCTAAGACCCTTACTGCACATTTATCTGTATGTTGAAGTCTCTCAGAAGACCAGGAAGTCTTCCGACTGTCTTCATGCAGCAAATCAAACCAACTTTGAGGAATGGATACAAGTTCAGCTCCATGAAGGGATGGCAGATGAATACCGACAGCCCTTACATGTCTTTAATGGGAAAAGGTCAAGTTAGGCTCAAACGAGAGAAATGAAATTAATGGTGGAATTGCAAGCATGGTGAGACAGAATAAACAAGGAATGCCTTTGCTTATTGGGCATCACTACTCCTAGAGTACTGTGCCAGGCACTGAAGGGCACAATTTTTGCCATCAAGAAGCTCACTGGTGGGGGAGAGAAATACTTAAGCAATTAAGATAGTAACACACCAAGTGTGAGAAAGATAGTTTATCAATCTCTGGTCCTCAAGTTATCATGGTCTCTGAAAACTTTCAGAATATCTGGAAATGCTTTCACATGGAAATAGCCTTTTATATCTAAAAGATAGGAGAAAAAGAAAATTAAGTCTTGATCTTCATTCTTTTCACATAAAAACATCTGTTATGATAACAAAGATATTCAACTAAGAAACTTCGGAAATAGTCATTAAACTGTCTGTGGGTGGAGGTGGGCGTGGGCTCGGGAGTTTCCCCATTTCTAATGGTACCCAAATCCTGAGTTAGTGAGAGGATGGAAAGCATTCATACACACTCAGGGGCCAGTTAAGAAAGCAGAAGCCATGCTGTGTAGCCAGGTATTAAGGAAGTTAGAGCACAGGAATTCATCATTTACAGTGGCACTACTGAAGGAATTAGGAGAGACAAGATCAAAGAAGGTGCCACCAAAGATCAAGGAAATAGCTGGAAGCACCAAGTGACTGATTTTTGAAATAACCTTTTCCAATTTAAGTTACTTCATTTTCAATTTCACCTTTTCAATGTCAGTATTTTTGTTGTTTGCTTGTATAAATCATATGCCAAAATGTTCAAATTATACCATTATAGAGTGAATTATGCAATATCAATATATTATTAGGCTCACATTACGGTATTAGATTAGCATCATAAAGCAGGGGTCTACTGTAACACTGGAAAAAAGTTGAAAATATCGACCTATTGGTATTCTCCCAAAGCTTTCTCCCATCATGCCCTGCATTGCTTCCTTGCTTTTCTGGGAAACTCAAAATCCTTGAACAACCAAAGTTATGTTTCTACTTCCAGTGTATGGAGGCTCAAAACATACATTATTATAGAAAGATGGGATATTTCTTGCCCACCTATTTTGGTATACCGAAATTTGTACCTGTCACCCCTCAAAATTCCAAACTGATTTTACAAGGAATTTGAGATTACTAGTTATTCAACCTCAAAGCAGATGAACAAATTTTTGACCATAATGAAAACGGTCATTGCAAATGTAATGTCCTGTGAGTTAGAGTAAGTTAAGGCAAAGAAAGGAGACAAGCGCCTCACTCCTACAGAACAGCCAACACAGCTAAGTTGCCACTGTTACAGATGGTGCAGGGGCACCCCTCTGCTGGACTAGGCATGCGGGCTACAAGGAGAAGTCGAAACCAGAACTGAAAAGCTAAGCCTTGTTGGCCCAAATAAAAACACTGCCATATTTTCAAGTAAATATTGAAATACATACTACATGAAATATAATAATATGTTTAGGTGACACATATTGCAAGACAAAACAATTCCAAAGATTTCAGTAGCCTACCATCACACCCACAATAGCAAATTGTTGTTACTGGGTTAAACTATTCTGTTTTGCTTACCAAGCAAGAAAGCAAACACTCTACACTGGACCACATTTAAAGAACTGGCTGAAACATATGTTATTAGTAATTAAAGGAACTAAATGGCATTAGTAAAAGTTCTATAAAATTACTCAATTTAAAAAACAAAACCTAAGTGGCTATATTAAGAGGACGTACAACAATGGATGGGGAGCAAGAGGGGCCAAAACGGGGTGCGGGGTGGGTGTGGGGAGAGCACAAGGGACTGTGGTGATGGATTATGGGGGCTGTGGTGGGGGGAGAACTACAGGGCCCACACAGGAGGGGAAAATCCAAATACTGTGCAAAAATGAACAATGATGTAAGAAAGTAAATAAATTTAGGGGAAAAAGGTGTATCTTAAATGTTTATTCAACATATTTATTTGAAAAACAAAATATATTCAGAACAAATTTATGTATCAGAAACAAGTCTTACAGTCAGGGGTTTAGAATGTTTGACAATGGAGTAATGCAATAGCAAATTTAATCTGTGAAATTTTGAAGACAGAAAAGGTCTACTGTTGTTTAAAAAAATATGAAATACGCTCATGAAATTTACTTTGCTCAATGTAATTTTAAAGAAATTATGTATAATTTACTACAATTCAAATATGGGACCCATTTTAAACACTTTTTTAAGGGCATTCTGTACTGTACTATCTAACAGAGTAGCCACTACCCACATATGGCTACTTAAATTTAAATTCAAATTAGTTAAAATAAGGTAAAATTTGAAAATAAAAAAACATAAAAAAATAAGATAAAATTTGCAATTTAGTTCCTCTGTCTAATTAGCCAAGTGTTGAAAATTCACATGAAAAGACTACCATATGGGACAATATTTGAAACATCACCATCATAGTGGCGAGTTCTATTGGACAGGGTTGTTCTGATATCTTATGTAAGCAACTGCCATAATAAAATTAAGCATATAAATCTTGGGAAAATGTGTAAATAAAGTTTTGGATTTTGTCATTTTGCTTCTAATATCAGAAATATTTCAGATGCCACAAAATACAAGTCAAATTTGAAATCTGCATATACAATTTGAAATTTAATTTAGGATACAATTTTACTTTTCCAAATTAGTTCTATTACCAGTAGTTTGTACCACGTGTGAAATTTAATGGTAAAGCCAAAGATTATCTTAGATGAATTGATCTGAATCACTCTGGTCAAAACTCTTTTGCCCCCTATGAAAGATGTTTTGGCTGGAATTATCTACTTTTCAAGGCCATTGTAGGCATCACCTAACTATATGAAGCTCTATGTAGAAATAGTAAAGTTTTATAAAGCTAAATGCAACTAACAGCAATTTAGAGAACAGACTGAAAAACTAAATCTTATATCCTACCTTTATAAAACTAATTATACTCTATTTCACCAAAATATTCAAAAAGGTGAATTTAATTTTCAAAATTTGTGTCATATGAAAATATTCTAAAAATTAGACATATGAAACCATTATAAATTCTCACAAGTCACAAAAATAACACTTGTCTACTCTCACGAAGTTAATTGTTTGCCTAACCTACTCCATTGAATTTCTTCCTTGCCTTATTTAAAAAAAAAAACAAGTTTATGGTTATCTAAGACAAGGTCGGCCCTATGTCACAAGCAAATGGCCATAACTAAAGACTGAATTCTTAAAAGGAAAAAAAATATCTTTTTGAATAATAACTTCTTGAAAAATAACAAAATTTGATAGCATTTTGAAGAATGCTATAAAATGAATGTAATTGAGGACTCTTCAGTAGGTTGAAAGCTTAAAGACTATGTTATAACTGACAAAATGTTTTCTAAACAAAACTGATCAAATAAAAAAATTATACAGTATTTTCTATACTTGAAACATTCAAGAACTTTCTTTAAAAGAAAGTGCTTAAAAATAAAAAAGTTATAAACTATTGTATTTTTATAGCTGAAACATTCAAAAACTTTAAAACAAAGTGCTTACAAATAAAAAAAATATTAACTATTGTATTTTTATAGCTGAAACATTCAAGAACTTTCTTTAAAACAAAGTGCTTACAAATAAAAAAATTATTAACTATTGTATTTTTATAGCTAAAACATTTAAGAACTTTCTTTAAAACAAAGTCTTACAAATAAAAAAATTATAAAGTATTTTCTATAGCTGAAACATTCAAGAACTTTCTTTAAAACAAAGTGCTTAAAAATAAAAAATATATAAAGTATTTTCTATAGCTGAAACATTTTTCTTTAAAACAAAGTGCTTAAAAATAAAATTTAAATTTAAGTGCTTAAATTTAAAATAAAATCCAATCCATGAGCAAATTGGGATTATTTTTTAATTTTTCCAATAATCCTGTCAATATCCTTTAAAATTGCTTTTTTTCCTACTTGAATTTCAGTATTATTTTCATTAAGCACTGTAAGATTTAAATTTGTATGCATTTCAATAGCAGAACTGGCCAGGAAGACACATAAATGTATAAAAATTTTCACCCAGATGTTTCAGAAACCAAAAAAAAAAAAAGGTTACTATTTAATTTACAATGGATTCTTAGGTGAAATACTTGAATGGACTCAAAAGTCTCCTGATATGATCTTTCTCTATGTTGACTCTTGGCAAACTTCTGTGATGAAGTACTATCAGGAGGTGACTGAAAGAACGTCATTCTTATCAGGAAAGTCAGAAAGACATAGGTCTTCTCTCTGAAAAGCTTATGTCAAGTAATGTGATTGTCAATCCTATAAACCCTCTACTGATGGACTATAAGAGAGCCAACAGGTGGTGTGGTTATATGTGAACCAACCCTCCCTTCTCAATCAGCAGAGCTTAGGCTGAAGGTCTGCAGTGACAGTTCACTTGACGAATACTGAAAGTCTACCCCCTGAAGTGCGCATGCTCAGCAATATGGTTTTCCTTTCAATGATGGTTCTCTACCTACTACCTATATTGTTCCACTGCCACTCAGCTTTCATCTATCATCAAGAGTTAAATGTGCTATTCTCATTCTACACTAAAATAGCTAAGGAAACAACTCTGAATTCTCTACCATTCCTGTAATGAGAGGTACCTATCAGAATACTGCCCACCACCTTGCTAATGAGTGAAACATTACATGTCTTCCTAATGCAATTCTGCCTCCGCTCTGGACAGAAAAGGAACATTGGGTATTTCTTCAAGTATGAATGCAAAACTACACTACAACAGGCTAATTTTGGAATTATAACTTGGGAAACTTACAGGATAATGTAACAGACACAAAAACAAAAGTTGCATGGCAGGCATTCAAGTGCTTCTGTCAGTGGAGTCATCCTCTCTTGGCTTGGACTCTGCTGAAGTGGGCGCTGCTGGAACTGACTGTGATTTGGACATGGATCTCTTGATGTCATATCTAAGGCTACGGATGCAGCTATTGATAGCTGTCACACACAGCTTCCAATCACATCCACCTTCTGAGAGATCACACGTTGGGTAGATGTCTTGCAGAAATTCTGGTGGGAAAGTTCCAGAACATACTAGTTACTTAGAAATCACCCAGAGCAATGAATTTATTCACCCTTAGTTCTACTTCTATGTCTATGAAAGGGTCAGTAAGACCTCAGCTAATTAAAACACATGGACTGTAACTATTACTAAATTAGCTGAATAAACCTTTGAATCTCAAGGTTAATAATATGAAATAGCACTGTTTTTAAACACAATAAAACAATTATTCCACGATCTCGCTACATAACCAGAAGGGAACTTCTCTGTGTCTTTAGTACCCAAGAGAAACTTTTCTTATTCTTAAATTTCTCAAAGACACCTGTACTCATGATCGCCGACAGCCATGCTAAGGCTTTGGGGTGCACGAGAGATGGCAGAGTCTTTCATATTTTCAGGGGGAAGAAGCTATAACTACTAAAATGTTTGGGGACTGCTTGGTTTATCTCTGACAAAAAGGATGAGAGACTTTGGAGTCTTCAGTTAGAGGAAAACTTCTTACAACGGATGGTGACATCAACACAACTCAAGAAGCACTCCTGGGCAAAGTGGGAAGATGGGAAAGGCGGGAAAGAGAGGTGTTGACCGGAAGAACACACCATTTAAGTGACTGAGCCTTCAGACAAGGATCTCTCCATTACCACAGGCCAGCAGTAGTTGGCGACATGAATCTCATGTGGGTTTTAATGGGCTGGGATCAGGACAATGTCATAAAGACAGCATATACCCAAATGTCTAGTATGACATGTGACAACGATATGGAGCTTTCATACCCAAAGAACTAATTAATAGATCAGTGACAGCCTGGAAGGAGGTTTTTAGTGGGGTGAGCCTGGAAGGAAGCTTTTAATGGGATGTCACTAGATTCAGTATCAGGCTCTGTTCTGATGAACATTATTAACAAAAAAGAAGTCATGGCAGCAAATGCTTAGGAAAGATGCCGTAAGTCAGATTTCCTTAGTCCAGTCTGAAACACAAGTTAATTCTAATTTGTGTGATATGAAGGTAGAAACAAAAAATCAGGCTGGGGCTGAGAACCAAGTCTCTGCTGACACCAGTGACATGAGTAAGCAACACTCTTGCTTCCTGTCCTCTCGAGAAATCAAAGATTTCTCAGAATTGCTTCTGGAAGCTTTATTACTTCATCTAAATATGTCACAGATAAAGACTCCACTGCACATCCATGTTAACCTTCCGTGCTACTGTTGACAGTTTTGCAAATCGACAAAGCCCTGCAACTTCCACCTAGTTCCTCAGTGCGCGAGGGTGTTGGGTTTCCACAGGCCCAGCACCCGGCCGCCGCTGTCAAGAATGCCTTCCCGCTATAATAATGCCATTCAAGACGGAGTAATTAGCCCCGAAAGCCCAAATGCAAACAGCAACAATTCACGAAGCTGCTCCTTGTTATACTCTAATGAGGGAATTAGTCAGAGCTCCAGCTCTCCTCGGAGCACACACACTGAATGGGTTTTTCTTCCTGCCTTTCTCGAACACGACTTGCTTTTATTTACTCTCACATACTTGACGTATAACAAACCTCGGAGCGCACTGATCCTGTTGGAGTTAAGGGCACACATGCCATGCTCCAAGTTGCCATAGACATTACTTTTTATCAGGACATCTTCCGGGAACAGCTTGCGAATAAGGTATCTGGCTGACAGCTCTGGGCGAGATTTCCCTTTCGCGATTTTCATGACTGAACGCGGCAACAGTATATTTCTAAATCTCTTTCCAAAATAATCTAGAAGAAAAAGAGAAAGATGTCGATGTTTGTGGCAGATGTTAGGCTCAAGATTTTTTAAAGGCAGTAACAGCGAGGTTAGTTTTTCTGAGTTGTTAGGCTCAAGAATTTAAGAGGTTAAAAAATGAAAGTCTTAAGTTTTTAGTGTCGCAGGAGACAGCCTGAGAAATGAGACAGCAATCACTGCTGATGTGATTACGCATGCTCTGACTGCTCAAGAGGCCCATTCAGTGTTCTGCTCCTTTCAGGATACAATCAGGTTTAGCACTGCATTTCGTAACTAATTCTTAGTATCTTAATGCACTGTTTTCCTACTTCTAAAAAACATTTATTCAAAAATAAACACTATGACTCTTACTGAAATGTTTGTAATTTTTAAAATATAGGTTTTCTTTTTGGTATTAAAATTCACTGTTAAAAAAATCAACAAATTCATCTTAGGCATCCTATCTTAGATAACTATTTTGAATTGAAAAATATATGTTTAACCCTGTTTGCCTTTCTCAACTCTGCAGCCTTATCGTGATTATCTCTCACTAGGCCGTAGTGACTCAAATGAAGCACGCTTGAAAATAATAATTATTTCTTGAAGAAAATACATCAGAGAAATACATGGTTCCTTTTAGTCAATAAGAGTATATTTTTACCTCAGAACATCCGTCATTTCATTGGTGGCACTATGAACTGCTGAATCCCCCAGGTTCAACATTTAGCCACAGAGATTAGATTATTTAAAAATACACTAAATGGATCCAAAGACTAAACAGGGGAAGATTGACCTAACAATATTTACCAAGGGTCAGAAAAAGTTAATATTCTTTAAGCTGCTAATTCAAATTCTGAGAGTCTAACGTAAGAATGGAAAATATGTAAAAAGCTATAGAGAAGATGGGGGAGGTAGTGTGATTTATAATCCCTTTCAAAAGACCCTCAAACTAAGCAAGATACAAAGAGGGAGGTAGCTAAATAAATGATGGTGCGCTTATTCAACGGAATGTTATAAACTGGTAAAAGCAACAATTATGTAGATTGTGGCTTCTTATGGAAAAACACACACATAATAAAATATTTAAAAAGGAAGTCATTTTAGGCACACCACCATGTTTTTAAATGCTCATAAGAAAAAAACTAGAAGAAAATTAAAATGTTCGCAATGTTTTTTTATGGCTGATCGAGGAAATGTTTTTCTGCCTCTTAAGTATTTCCCAATTTCTAAAACAAAATAGTATATAAACTAAACACAAACTGGGGGCAGGGGGTGCTGCCTGGCTCACAGTCGGGTTCCTTGTCCTGCCCCCTGGTTTTAACTGAGCCAGAGTCAAAGATCTGTCACCCAAGCTCCCGAGTCAGGGTCTTTCTCCTGGGGACCTGAACAGTGCCAAGATATCACGGCAGCTGCAGACACGGCGCCCCAGAGGCCTCGGGCGCTACTCCTGCCCGCAGCTCGGTTTGTCCTTTGCTTCTTGAAAGCTCCAAGCTAAGCATCCAGTGGTTTTCGTTGTAGTGGTTTTGTGTGGCCAGCCTATTTCCATGGTGTGAAGCCTTCACAACACAGCAGTAGTATTATTTCATAATGGAAAAAACACTATGAAGATGTATCATTTAGTAATCACTTAAACCATTTCATTTGGACAGGTTCACAGGGACTATTCCACTTAGCGTTGACTTAGGGACCGGGAGAGACAGAAAAGAGTTACCTCAAGGGCCACTAAGCCCCCGAAACCTGGGGAGGAGGCACGGGGGAAGCCTGAGTGGCGCGTGGCAGAGGCACCTATGGAGCCCGCGCCCCTTGACACCAATGAAGCACAACACCCCCCCCACCCCGGCAGACAGCTGGCAGAGGGGGCACGATGTTCTGAAGTCACTACAACAAAAACTCAGGCGAAACTCCTGAGAGTTCACACCCGTCAAAGGCATGGGCTGCTTTCCCGGGGGAAAAAAACAGATTTAGCATTCAGAACCTGGTCTGCGGACTGAGCGTCTCGCATTCACCCATTAATCCGAGAGGTGAAGTTGCTTAGATTTCTTACTATGTACACTTTCAAACATACATAGACTAGTATGATGAGCCCCTTAAGTGCAACACCCAGATTCAACATCTATCATCAACAAAACTTATTTTAAAACTCACCCAGTGGTTCAAAAGCTTCTGCTGAATTGTCCCTGGAAGCTTCCTCCATTCCTTCCAGGAAAGCATTGCTGTGGGGCTGAAAATTTCCACTGTCTCTTGTTCCTGCAGCAGCTGCTAGCTGAGGCCACCAGGAGCTGCCTTCCCCACCATCTCTTCTACCACTCAAATCTGAAGACTTGGGATTCATAGGGTCTCTATTGTCCTCCCCAGTTTTCACCTGAAACATAAAATGGCCTCTCTAAACAAAGTCCCATCTCGAGAAAATACGGGCAGCTCTGTCGTGCACCAGGCCCCTCGGGGTGGTGGGGAAGCAACTGTATCTAGTGAGGTGGCTGGAGCCCAGGAATATGGTGCACCGTGACAGAAGCACAGGTGTGGGTGCTCCCTCGAGATGCCACGACTTGCTGCTTCTTGGGGGACTGGTGGTTTTATCTAATCAACCAAACAATAATGGCTGACACAAAGTGTTTAATAAATACTTCATGAATAAATGAGTCCATGCGTTTCTTGAAGATGACAATTTGGGGTTTGTTTTTAATATTTTGGTTTTGTTTCCGCTTTCCCCAGTGAATTGAACATCTGACTGCAGATTTGAACATTTGAATTACCTCAGGGATCTTTAAAAAGAAAAAAAAAAACCTGTGCTTGGGTTGTCACTTCAATCAGAACCTTTGGTGGAGGAAGGGGAGGGGTGTGCAGGCATCAATTGCATCTCATAACACGCCTCCCGCGCCGTGATGCCTACCCAAGGTTACCAAGCACTACTCTAGGCCGGGGCTCCCCAAACTTCAGTGGGCGCACAAATCACCTGGGGGTCTTGCTAAAAGGCAAATTCTGCCTCTACAAGGCAGGAACTCAGGCTGCGTTTCTCACAAGTTCTGCTGGTCCACGGACCCACTTTGAGTGGTGAGGACCTATCCTGCTCCCAGTCAAGTACCCAGCAGGCACTTGGCAGATGCTGCTTCTCTTCTCGACGCCTAAGCAAATATGCAAATTACCATTTTCCAGGCTGCATCTTAATTTTACATTCAAATGTTTAGGGTGCAGTTTTTGTAGGATATAAAAGGGAATGTGAAAAATAAGCAGATTTGGTTTCAGACAGATGGTGCTTGAGCTATCACAGAAATCAAGCCGTTCACCAGGAAAACATAAGCTCAGCTACAAATATTCTTGGCAAATAGTTTCCATAAACTTACTCTAGAGACACAGGAGTGACTAGACATAGTGAGAATAAAACGGGGCTCTTAGAAAGGTGGATGCAAATTAGCAATTGTCATTAAGTTAAACGCTTCATCAGAAGGTAACAGACATGACACTCTTCCCTACTGGCCCATTCCTGTTCAAAAATCTCTGATGTACTTTGAAAATGGAATGGATGAGACAAACCAGATTCCGACTTACCATGTAACTATGCAGAGTATATATAATACCTGTTATAGCCTAATCTCATGACATGCATTATTTTAACCAGGTTCTGCCATCACTGAAAGTAATCCAGCAAAGAGGTGCCTTCACTTTCTCCCGTGCCACCCTTAGCTACCACTAGAAAGTCTAGACAGCATCACAGTCCACCTTTTTGTGTTACTCAGTAGGACACTGAAAGAGATTTGCCAAATATCTTTGTATATTAAGCTTTTTCCATGGCTTCAAATATACTAATTATAATGGTATATTTATTTTAACTTTAAGATATCTTCATGGCGCATAAACATCAAAGAGTGAAATTAACAGGCAGTATGCCTTTGAGAGAACATCTCCTGTCTCTAAATGAAATAAGATGAGCGCACAAGGCCTGAAGACCCCGTTACCGTGCGAGCAGTTCTGGAGTTGTCTACGGTATGGACTTACACAGCAGGGGCCACATCCAGATGAAAAATAACTTACTAGCATTCTTTTGGCATCAGAGCATAAACAGCGCATCAGAGCATTGATATCAGAAATACAGGCTTTCCAGTCTTTTCCACATTCACGCAAATCATGGTTAGGAAAAATTGTTGTCAGATATTCTGCAAATAGTAGAAACCATTCATGAAACTTGGTGGGGGGCAGGGGGGAATTAACAAAGACAATGGCAGGCAAGTTTTTATTTAAAATACTGAAATTCTTAAACTCTTTCAGAGAGTTTAGAAATCCCACCCAAAGACAATGCTTTGCTGAATATCTTATTTGTTCTAGCATGTGAGTCTCTAAAACATGACTTACGGATCTGATAATGAGGTATTGGTGCTTTCATAAAAAGGGTAACAAAAAGTCAACCATTTTAGGGTGCCAATGTCATTTACTAACCTATGCATAAGCTAGAACTAAAGATAAAAGGACACCTGTGAAGGGAAGTTACTGCAAACATTATTATATCACGGCCTATTTGTTTGTGTACATCACATGCCTACCTTCCCCATAAGCTACTTCCTCTACCTAGAACGCCTATTTTCTTTGCCTAGTTAAATGACCCTTCCAGATCTAGCACACGTATCTTGTGCTTAGTAAGCCTCCCCTAATGCCATCACAGTAGTTGCTCTGCAATCTGAGGCTCCACCCATTTCCACGCTGAATGGGAGTTGATCATCTTACCTCAAGGTGTCCTTTTCTACACTGTAAACGCCTTGGGGTCAGAAATACTCATACACTGTTGTGTCCTGAGTGCCTATGAATCCTAGACCTCAAACACATTTCTGAAAGGCAGAAGGCTAGAGTGGATTAATCATGAGATTCTACTTCTATGTTACCAATTACTATCACTGAAATATTTTTATTCTCTGACTTTTTTTAGCTTTTTCTTTTTTATTTGTTAGTATCAAGTTCCAGTCCTGAAGAATTGACTTAGTATTCAAGTACTACCTTATGCAATGATTATCAATAAAACGTGTCTTATTCTTCTAGTCTATGGACAAGTTTTATTTTTTAGAAGTAGTTACCCATTGCATACTATGAAATTATAAAACCTAAGTCAAACAGGTGAAAAATGAACATTTCTTTGGTTTACAGACCCCATTATTATTTGCCCAACTACCAATAAGGTGACCAAAGGATGATGAAAGAAGGTTCCATAGTGATTTTACATACCTCTTATTGCAGCCATTTTGTTTGGGTCTAGGGGTGGGCCACCATGGCGGCTGCCACCAACCGAGCTGCAAATCAGGACTTCCTCGGAGAACAAAACACGCACCAAATAGCGGGCTACCAGCTTAGGTTTGGTCTTCTTTTGTGCGATCATCAGGTGAGTATCAAGTATCCGGACATTTCTTCTTGGATCTCCAAGATACACTATAAAAGAATAGGGGAAAAGTACAGTCTTTGTTTTTTCAGGCAAGTCTACCATGAAAGTGCCCAAAAAAATAAAATGAATGATATCTAATTCACAAGTTTCTACTTAGGTGAATTTTTTTCTATACTTTTCTTTGCCTAGTCTTGAACTAGCAGAGGTAAAACGTGAACTAATTTGTTCCTTATTGTGAAGAAACTTCAATTCTTAGGCCACAGGTACATAGATAAACACCTTGATTTGAGATCCCACTGCTCCCTTTTACACTCTAGAAGTACATTCAGAGCTATATTACTGAGTGATTTTATGTTCTCTGAAGACAATTTGGAAAGTATGAGTGAGTCTATTTAAGAAAAATTTTAAAATAGCTAGCATGAGTATCTATAATATATAGGAACTGTGATAAATATTTTACTTCTAGAAGCTCAGTTTCATCGCCATAACAACTGTTCCCACTTAGTAGATGAGGAACTGAGGTCCATAGGAGGTGAGTTATTTGAACAAGGTCCCACTGCTCATGAGAGAGCCAGTTTAAACATCTAAATCTGTCTGTTTATAAGCCAAGTGCTCTGAACCATTAATCTGCGAATGCCTTCCATTCTTTTTTCTATTTTTTTAAAACACAAAACTGAAAACATACTTTACATATACTTTGGATCCTGGTTTTTCAGTTAACATTATATTTTGGGCATTTCTCCATTTTCTTTTTTTTTTTTTTCCCCAACTGTGCATCCCTGTCTTCATGATTTTCTGACAGGTGACATTTAAGTTGTACTTAAGTTTCGGGCATTGTGTTAAGAACTTTAAATGAACTATCCCATTTGATCCTGTCAATTCCATGAAGTGGGTACTATCATTTTCACCACTTCACGGATGAAGAAACTAATATTTAGGTTAGAGAAGTAGCTGAAAATCACATGTCTATAAGATATAGTGTTGAGATTTGAAGCCAGACAGTCTGCCCTAGGAGCCCATGCTCTTCACCATTATACTTTACTGTATGCTATACGCCATAACACAGATATACTAGAAGTAACTTAACTAATTTTATATGGTTGTTTATTTGATTCTCATTTTTCCATGATTCTGTAAAAGCATTCTTGAATCAAAATTTTAATATGAAAACCTTTTAGATGTGGCTTTGAATATAAGTGAGATTACAAAGTCAACTGACATAAAAACTTTGTGGATATTTACACAAATTACCCTTGAGAAAGTTTTCGCCTATATATACTTTGAACAACAGTATGTCAGAGTACCAGTTTAGCACAACTAGCACAATTTTTGAAGTTTCTTTTAGTGTGCAGAACAAAATAATTTAAAGGAAAAGTCTTTCCTCGAGGCCATGAGCTGGTTTTTCCCAAATCCAACAGTACATCAAAAGGTCATACATCATGACCAGTGGAACGTAGCCCAGGGACACAGGGATGGTGCAACATCCGAAAATCAAACAATGTAATTCACCACATCAACAAAAGGAAAGATAAAAAATCACATGGTTACTGTCATTTTCCAATGCAGTTGAGTAATTCACTGTTTCAGAATGATTTTCCATGTTCTTTTCTACGTTTACCACTATTTCTAGAGGTAAAAAATGCTGAAGGAAAACAATTCTTTTTTTTAATTTTTTTTTATATTTATTTATTTATACATACAAGCTGGGGTACAGGCCAGAGGTGTGGGGCGGCGAGAGGGTTCACCAGAGAGAGAGTGGGGAGCAGAATAGGCAGATCAGAAATACACTGCTGAGAGGAGCGGCGGGCGAGGCAGGAGAGGTCTGCCGCACCATGTGGGACTCTCCCCGGCTGGGCGTCGAACACGCATTGCGCGCTGCCGACAGCTCCACAGCACAGTGCCCAACCGCTGCGCCACCAGGGAGGCCCCGAAAGAAAATAATTCTTAAGTCTAAGTACTAAATCCAGCAAACTAACCTTCAAATATGAAGGGAAAAAGAAATTCTCAGCTAACAGAAAATTAAAAGTATTTGTTGCTAGCAGGCCTCATTTTAAACAATGACTAAAAGATCTTCAGACAGAAAGGTTGTGATGATAGGAGGAATCTTGAAGCATCAGGAAGGAAGAAAAAACAACAGAAAGAGCAGCAGCACACATTCAGAGAAACTCAATCACTAATATGTTGCTGGGGAAGATGCAACAGCCACACTAAAAAAGTTTGACAGATTCTTTTAAAACTAAACCTGTAATTACCACATGACACAGCAATCTGACTCTTGGCAATTTATCCCAGAGAAACAGAAGCTCATCATGACACAAAGACCTGTACGTGAATGTTCTTAGTTTTATTCATGATGGCCTAAAATTGTAAACAACTCATGTATCCTTCTACAAGTGAATGGTTAAACAACCTGTGGTAAATCCAGTACCGTAGGATATTATTCAACAATAAAAAAGAATCAAGATCAGAATGTCCATTAGCACTACTTTCATTCAACATACACTGGAAGTCAAACCATTGCAATAATGCAAGAATGAGGAATCAAAGCCATATAGATTGGCCAGGAAGAAATAAAATGGCCCCTATTTGTTGATGGCATAATACCAAAAAGATGACAGTGTGGAAAATTGCAAAGAATTTCAAAAAAAAAAAAAGGCTTCTAAAACTAGTAAGTGAGTTCATTAATGTCAAGGACACAGGATACAAGAGAAAGTTCATCAAGAATGTTGATTAACCTAGGTTAAAGAGTGCTACTCTTTATTCTTTAATAATACTATGTATTATTTGCAACTTACCCAAATTGGGATTGAAGAAGACAGAATGCGAAACAGCATCTTGGTCACTGTTACCTTCCATTACAGTTGTTTCAGAATTCATTTCTGGTCTGGATTCTGTTTGAACAACATTTCAGTAAGTAAAACATTTTCAAGGACGGAAAAACAAGAAACCTCAACAGCAGTCTTTGTATCAGATGAAATTCTCCTTCAGGAATGAAGGGAAAATAAACCATCCTTATGCAAAGGAAAACTTAAAAAAAATTGTCACTAGCTGACTTACCCTTATAAAATGGCTAAAGAAAGATCGTCAAAACAAAAAAAATGGTGAAGGAAAGAATCTTCAAGCACAAGGAAGGAAGAAAGCAGTATAAAGAATAGAGAAACTAGATCATTCATACATTACTGGTGGGAGGGTAAAATGGTGCAGCAACACTATAAAACAATTTGGCAGCATTTCACAAAACTCAACTTACCGTTACCATAGGCCCAAGCTTGTGTGCTCTTGGGCATTATCCCAGAGAGATGAAAGCTGATGTTCACACAGAAAACCTGTACACAAATGTTCATAGTAGTTTTATTCCTAATAGCCCTGAACTGGAAAAATTTATCTGAGAGAAGTGAAAACTTGTGTAAATGAATGAACTGAAATTAAAAACTATGAACAAGTGTTCATAACAGCTTTATCCCTAACTATCAAAAACAGGAAACCCAGAGGTTTTCAACAGGTAACAGATAAACTATGGTATGTCCATACCATGAAATACTATTCAGCAAAAAAAAAAAAAGGAGGAACCACTGATACACACCACAATGAAAGAAAGTTGAAGAAAAGAACTGAACATCCAAGCTGTTGGGGAAAAAATGAATGACGAAAAAATAAAGACATTCTCACACAAGGGAAAGCTAAAAATATTTGTTACTTGCTGACTTACACTTAAGAATGACTGCAGGAAAATCTTCAAAGAGAAAGAAAGGATGAAAGAGTAAATCTTGGAGCATCAAAAGGGAAGAGAGAAGAATAAAAGCAGCAGAGATATGGATGCAGAGAAAATGGATCACTCATACAGTGTTGACAGGAAAGTAAAATGGTACAGCCTGCTCTTGGGTATTTACCTAAGAAATAAGAACTTACACTTACACAAAAACTTGTACGCAAATGGTCAGTCATAGCAATTATATTTGTAATACTGAAAACTGGAAACTAAGAGTGAACAAATACACAAACTGTGATCTCTACATACCATGGACTAGTACGCAACTATTAAAGAGAAGGAACAACTGATACACTGATTCCAATGAATCTCCAGGGACTTATGCTGAGGGCAAGGTGGGGCACCCTGTAGTGATAGGAGTGTTTTGTGTCTTGGTGACAGTGCTGGACAACAAACATACGTGTGATAAAATCAAGTAGAACTAAACACATGCCCACGAATCAATACAATTAAAATGGGGAAGTCTCAATAAAATCTGTAGGTGGCATCGATGTCCATATCCTGGTTGTGACACTCTATTAAAGTTTTGCAAGATGATATTGTTGAGAGAATGGGTAAAGCATAAGCAGAATCTCTGCATCATTTCTTACAACTACATGTATATCTTAAACTACCACAAAATTGAAGTTTAAATTTAAAAAAGAGCTACCACTAGTTTACATTTAAGGATGTTAATGGATCCAGATCAAACAGGGCTTCTTGAAATACGTAATATTTCAAACTCACCAAAATTGGGAGGAGTGAAGTGAGGAGAAGAGGCAGTCTCTGGGCCACTGCCATTTCCAAACACATTCGGGTAATGCATTGTCTGAGAGTTGTTTTCCAGGCTGGTTTCTGCTTTTTCCGGCACTTCTATAAGTAGAACTTTTTCAAGTGCTGAAAGACAAGAATTCTCAACTGTGAATTCTATATTGGGTGAGATTATCTTTCAGGAAAGAAGGGGAAATAAAGACATTCTAAAAGACAAAGGGGAAAAAACTTGAAATTGTCTCTAGCAGAATTACCCTTAAAAAACAGCTAAAGGAGAACGTCCATCAGAAGGAACCTTAAAGCACCAGGAAGAAAGCAATAACAATAGAAAGACCAGAAATACGGATGTGGAGAAACTGGATCGCCCACACGTTGCTGTGGGAATGTAAAACGGTGCAGCCTCTCCAGAAAACTGTTTTGCAACTTCTTATAAAACTAAACATGTTGTTATCAAAAGACGCAACAAATGCAGTCTCAGCACTCATGATAAAAAATGAACTTATATTTATATGAAAACCAGTACATGAATGTTCATAGCAGCTTGCTTTGTAGTATCTAAAAACTTAGAAAGAAAAAAGCAGATGTCCTCCAAGGGATGAAAAGTTTCTTTAAAACTGTTGCATATCATTATTGTGGAAAACTCTGATATGACTAGAAAGAAACTATTGAGAAAACGAGTATTTATACCAAAATATTTATAGCTGCTTTACTCCCAATAGTCAAAAACTGGAAAAAATTCAGATGTCCTTCAGTGGGTGACTGATTAAACAAAATGTAGTCTATCCATAGCATGGAATACTGGTCAGCAATAATAGGAATAAAGCATTAATACATGCAAAAAATTGGATGCAATTCCAGGGAATGAATGGAAAAAACCCAATCACAAAAGGTTATGTTGCATATGAATCCACTTATGGATTAGTCTGAAGAGACAAAATTAAAGAATAAGAGATCAATAGTAGGCAGGTGTTAGGGGTGGGCCCCAGGGAAGGGGTAGGCGAGTGTGGTTGTAAAAAGGCAATACAAGGGATCCTTGAGTGATGGAAACAAGCCCAACCTTGACTGTGGATGTGCAAGCCTATTCATGTGAAAAGCTGCCTGTGCTAAATACACACATGAATACACATGAAGAGATACGAGTAAAACTGGGACATCTCAAGTAACACTGTAGATTATATCAGCCAATATCCAGGTGGTGACACTGTGCTATCTTGTTTTGCAAGATGTTATCACTGGAGAATATAAACAAAATGCATCAACAGAATCCCTCTGTATTATTTCTTACGCCTGCATGTGAGTCGTAAATTAAAACAAAATTAAAAACTGAAGTAAAGAAGAGCTGAAACTGGCTTGTATTCAGGGTGTTGGTGGGCCTAGATTAAACAGTGCTACTTAGAATATGTCTCATTGCAAACTCACCAAAATTGGGTGGAAGGGAGATAGATGAAGTGTCAGTATTTGGTCCACTGATATTTCCCAACAAAGCTGGGAAGTACACTGTCTGAGGGTTGTTTTCCTGTCTGTTTTCTGCATTTCCCGGCATTTCTATAAGTATGAATTTTTCGACCACTGAAAGAAAAGAATTCTCAACTGTGAATTCTACATAAGGTGAAAGTATCCTTCAGGAAATAGATAAAATCAACATCCTCTACCTCTAAATCACAATGTGGTAAACCAGTGTTACCTTAATAAAATAAACAAACAAACATCCCGAAACAAAGGAAAACTTAAAGAACCTGGCCCTAGCAGACTTACCCATATGTTGTAAAATGGCAAAATGAAAATCTTCACACAGAAAGGATATGAATGAAGGAAATTTTTGAACATCAGGAAGGAAGCACAATAAGAACAGAAACATGAACATGTAGAAACTAGATGACTAGTACGTTGCTGCTGAGACTGTAAAATGGTACAGCCTCTCTGGAAAATTGTTAGGCAGTTTCTTATAAAACAAAACATGCTACCATCCGAAGACCCAACTGCATTCCTAGCATTCATGACAGAAACAAAAACGGGCATTTAAACCAAAATGTTTACGGGGAAAGAAAAAACCTCTAATGTCCTTCATGGGTGGATGGTTGAAAACAATATTGCATATCAAAACCAGGGGAAACTACTCATCAATGAAAGGGGAAGTAGGGTGGAGACGTCCAACAACCTGAAGGAATCTTCAGGGAATTATGCTAAGTGGGAAAACGAAAAACAAAGCCAAGCCTCAAAGGTTAGGTATCAGAAGATTCCCTTTATATGACACTCTTGAAATTACACAATTATAGAGAACAGAGTTTGCCAGGGGTCGGGGAACAGGTGGTGGGGAAGGAAAGGGCAATGTGGGAGAGGGAGTGTGAGGTTTTGAGAGAGCTAGATGAGGCGTGCTGTGGCGGTGATGGAATGTTCTGTATCTTGACTGTGGTGTGGAAACCAAACCTACTCATGTGATAAAATTAGATAAACATAAACACACAAATGACAATACCGGGGTAACTCAATAATATCTGTGCTTTGTACTGATGTCAGTACCCCGCCTGTGAGATCTTACTATCATTTTGCAAGGTGTAATCACTCAGAGAAAAAGGTAAAATGTAAAGGGGATCTCATTATAGTATTGCTTACAAGTATATGCAAATCTAAAAGTATTCCCAAATTAAACGTTTAATTTCAAAAATAACTACCATCAGCTTGTATTAAGGATGTTGATTATCCGCATAAATAGTGCCACTTGTACTATGTATCATTCGAAACTCACCAAAATTGGGTGGAAAGCAGACAGGTATAGAGGCAGAACATTGGTCACTCTCATTTCCTGATACATTTGGATAATTCATTGTCCTGGGGTCGTTTTCTAGGTTGCTTTCTGCTGTTCCTAGCACATGTACAGCAAGAACATTTTTAAGTGCTTAATAAAAGAACTCTCAACCATTAATTCTATACAAAGCAAAACTATCCTTCATTTATGTAAGGGAAATAGGCATTTTCACAAAGGAAAACTAAAAGAACATGTCTCTCATAGACTTACCCTTCAAGAAAGGCTAAAGAAAACATCAACGTTATGATGAAAGAAAAGGTCTTTGGTCATCAGGAAAAATGAAAGAAGAATGGGAAGAGAAGAAATATGCAAGCAGGGAAACTGTATCACTTATATATTCCTCATAGAAGGTATAATGGCATGGCCCTTCTAAAAAAATGTACCAGTTTCTTAAAAAACTAAATGTGGACTTACCACATGACTTAGAATCTTCCACTCAGGCATTGGTCTCAAAGAAACATAAACTTATGTTTACACGAAAACTAGTACATACTGTTCATAGAGTTTAATTTGTAATAGACAAAAACTGGAAATATCCCAGATGTCTTTGCGTGGCTAAGGAGCTGTGTATCCATACATGGAACAGTACTCAGCAATAAAAGAGGGGCTACTGATAAATGCAGTAGTTGTATGAATCCCCAGGAAATTAAGGTTAGTAAAAAATACCCCAAAAGCCATGCCCAGAAGGTCACATGTATTTTATTCCAAAATAACAATATCGCACTGACAAAATTTTTGGGAGGTCGGTTCACCATTTTCCAGGGATGAGGACAGAGCATGATGGGATATAGGGGGACCAAAGTGGGTAGTTGTGGTTATAAAAGGGTTCTTGGGGTGATGATGGAAGAAGTATTCTGAATCACAACTGTGGTGACAGACAGATACAATGCTTTGGGGAATAAAATGGTATAGAATGAGCACACACACACACATACACACAACATATGCGGACTTAATCAATGTCAGTGTCCTGGCTGTGATATTTTGCCATAGGTTTGCAAGACGTTATGGTTGGGAAAATGGTGTAAACACAAATGAAATCTCTGTATAGTTCATTAATCTGTGGAGTTCTTATAAATTTAAAATTGTCTCAAAATAAAAAGCTTAATTAAAAGAAGGGTTACTGCTGACTTGCATTAAGGATGTGGCAGAATCTAGAATAAACAGTGCTATTTGTAATATTCATCATTTCAAACTCACCAAAATTGGGCAGGACAAAGACAGGCGGAGAGGCGAGGCCTTGACCACAGTTGTCTGCCATCACCATTGGGTAATATATTGCCCCAGTGTTGTTTTCAAGGCTGGTTTCTGGATTTCCTGGTGTTTCTATAAATAAAAAATTTTGAAGGCTATAGAACAAGAACTCTCATCCACAAACTCTGTGCTGGGCAAACATATACTTCAGGAAAGGGAAAATAAACACACTCTTACGCAAAGGAAAACTAAAAGAAATGTGTCCCTGGCAGACTGACTCTTGCAAGAAAGCTGAGAGGAAAATCTTCTACTGAAAGGATGTGAGGAAAGGAGGAAATGCGAAGCATCAGACGGAAGAACCACGGAGGAGCAGAGATGGCTGGGGAGGAACTGATCACTCCTGCATTGCTGGCAGGAATGTAAATGGTGTAGCTGCAGTGGACAACAGGTAGTTCCTCATCAAACTAAACATGCAATGAACATATAACCAGAAATTGCACTCTTGGGCATTCATGTCAAAGAAATGAAAACTTCTATTTACACAAAAACCCATACATTAATATTCATGGCAGCCTTACTCCTAGTAGTGAGAAACTGGAAAAGGAAAAACAAAATTTTCTTCGACAGATGGCACATTTATACCATGGAGTAATGTTCAGTAATAAAAGGGAAGTAACTAGTGATACACGTGACTTGGTTTCACTTCCAAGGACTTATGGTGAGTGACAAAAAGTCATTATTAAAAGGTTACGTACTACATGCATCCAACTATATGACAATATTGAATTGACAAAATTCTAGAGATGGAGAATAAACCAGTGTGGCTAGAGTTAGGGACAGAGGAAGGGGGCGGGCAAGGCCAGCAAAGTGTGATAGGTGTGGTATAAAAAAGCAACACAAGTGACCCTTAGAGTGCTGGAAGTGTTTTGTATGTTGACTGTGAGAGTGAACACACAAAACTTATCACGTGATAAAATTGCATAGAATGAAATTCACAGACATACAAATTACACTAGGGACAGCTGAATGAGACCTGTGGATTTTATCAACGTCAATATGCAGCCTGTGATACTTTCCTGTGGTTTCACAAGATGTCATCACCAGGGGAAATGGGAAGAGGATATCATTATTTCTTGCAACTACATGTGACTCTATAATTACCTCAATATAAAACTTAATTTTAAAAAACAGCTATCACTTGTTTGCATTGAGGATGCTTTTTAACCAAGATCAAAGGGTGCTCTTTACAGTAAGTGCCATTTCAAACTCACCAAAGCTGGGATGGATGCAGAAAGATGGGGAGCCAGAGTCTGGGTTCATGTTGTCATTGCCCAGGAAAGCTGAGCAATTCATCATCTCAGAGGCATCTGCCAAACTGGGTTCTTCTTGTGAGAGAAGTGCTGTAGACATGACTAGAGAAGCCTGTGCAGATGAGATGACACTGCTGGTATTTTCAGCACCTTCATTGAAAAAGTAAGGCAGAGAACCCAGACCAGGAAACGGGGTGCCTGACGGGAGACACGACTGCAGCGAATGCGTGGAGACAATCCTGGGTAGTGGTGGACTGTCCCTGAGCACTGGCTGCTGCGGCTCCGGGAGCACCAGTGGCTGAGGTGTTCCCATAAGATTGGCCCAGCTGTAGTCTTCCTGTCTTTCCACCGGGAAAGGTGGGTTACAATCTCCCTGTCCGGGAAGAGAACAGAATGGGTTAAGGTCTTTTCCTTGGGTCCTGATCTTTAATTTCTCCATGAGGTAAACAGTCAAAACTCTTTTATGTAAATCCAGGTGAACTGGAAAATGCCAGAAACCCAGCATAAATCAACTGTGTTAGAATAAGAATTACAAAGTTGGTAGAAGAATGGATAGCTACCTTCATTGCAATATCATTTTCTACATTTAAGGAAGAAATGAATTTTTATTATATGGTTCTGCTCTTCAACCCACGCTGTGATTGCATTTCAGACATTATGGTCACAAACGTTTTTATGTATATTCAGTATTGTAATTTTTCAAACCTAGACTTTATAACACTCATCCAATGGTTTTAGACAGTCTTGTAATCTCACAAATCATTTGTTTTCTCTCACTTCTAACTGACCGGTATCTTTAGGAACAAGAGGGTTATCAAAGTAGTAAAAATGTTTTTCTAACACTTACATGGTTCAGTGACAATGTTCTCTCATTCCAGGAATGTTGCATATTTGAAATAATTCCACAAAGGTGGTGAATCTGCCCACTCATGGTTTCAATAAGTTCTTGCAAAGCCTATTATAATATATATTTAACATTAAATACTACTAATAAATATATTTAGCAGTTCTTATTTCAAAAGAAAATTAACAAATAAGGAAATACCACTAAGCCAAATGTTAACTGCTAGAAACAAAGTTCTCGAGTGATCAGAAATCGCTTGTTTCCCACACGACGCCTGGTCCTCGGTGACAGGGCAGAGCGGCTGAGGTGAGGCGCCCCAAGCTCCTGCTCAGCTGCCCCACGTCACACGGCACGTGAGGGGGCTCCCTCCTGCAGAGCAGACGCGCCCCAGCATCAGAGCCCTCACGCTTACGCAGTCACTCTGCAGCAAGGAAGGCGCATTGTAGGAAAGAAATGTTCGAATCCGCTAAAAGGTAAAGAGCCTCTTTCCACGGAATGGCGGTGTGAACTGACAGGCAGTGAGCCTTCCACTCTGGAAATGGAGTGGTGTTCCATAAGTTGATTTTGATGATTTTATCATAGAAAACTTCAGATACATTACTCTCCTATTCATATTATAAACATAATATACTTAATATCACTAGGAGTCAAATTAAGCACTAGAAAAAATAAGTCCATATATTTATCTTTCTTTTTCACCTATGTTCCAAAAGAATTACAGTCTTCTAATAGAAAACAGAGTTAAAGTAAAACCAGAATCTGCATTCATATGAGAATGAGAAAGAGCTGATTTTAAAAGGGAGTAAGGAAAGAAGTTAGAAAAAGCAAACCTTAAGAAAGGCTACTGAAGGGCCTCCCTGGTGGTGCAATGGGTTAAGCACAGCACTATGAAGCTATCCAGAGCTGCTGAAACACCAGTTCAATACCCGGCCAGGGAGATTCTCACATGGCGCAGCAGACCTCTCCTGCCTCGCCCGCTGCTCCCCTCAGCAGTGTATTTCAGTCGATCTGCCTGTTCTGCTCCCCACTCTGTCTCTAGTGAATCCTCTCACCACCCCACACCTCTGGCCTACACCCCAGCTTGTATGCATAAATAAATAAATCTTTAAAAAAAAAAGAAAAAAGAAAGGCTACTGAATAGCAGAATGAACTCAAAGTCTATAATAGATAAATCTAAAGACAGATGTGGAAATACAGATGTATGTGTATGCATGCACTAGAATACCTATATTTATTTTCATTCCTGTCAACTGAGAGGGCCTAAGATATGAACCAAGAGCAGCAATGAATACACCTGGGGTCCAGATTTTGGTTTCCAAATACCATCTACAATGAAAGTAACCAGGGTTCCTTGAAGAAAGGAGAATTTCAGAGCTAAGGCAGGGAAAGTACAAATGAGCCTTGAACATCTTGTGATGTCAGAAAATAAGGAAGTATTCCCCCCCACAAGGGGGTATGTCAAAAGGCCACAGGAACCAACTGGAAAGAGCGCCCAATCACCAAAACTGGAACATACGATCAATGAAATAATGGTAACACTGGATTGTAATTCATATAATACAATAAAAGTACATGAGTTCACATTAATAATATCTATAACTGAATAAATAAGTGGGAGAGGGAGGATAGGTCATCCTTACAACTAAATTGCAATGAAGTACTACAAAAAAGTCAGGGAAACAGTCACCGTTAGGCAAACATCACAGCAGTGGCCGGTGCAGGTAGAAGTCACGTGTTAACTCAACTCAGTGGGCAAAAGCTGAGGAGAAACAGGACATCAGTAAAGTCTCGAAGTTCCCTCCCACTCAAGATACTTATTAATTACAAAAGGAAAAACAGTACTTTACAGTGGAGAAATCCAGAAAACAACATGCAACCAAGGGACCAAACGGTTCCAAGATCACCAGTGGAACGATACAGGGGATCGTGTCTCCCAGGTATGATTCAACAAGGAGACAACAGCGTTTGGTGGCGCTCTCGCCAAGCATGCATAATCTCGACCTACTCAAGAGAAATTTTCAGACATACCCAAACTGAGAAGTTTTAGAGAATAACTAATCAGTACTCATGAAAAATGCCAAAGCCGTGAAAGGTAAGGGAAAGACTGAAGAACTGTCCCAAATTGGGAAGAACCAAAGAGACATGGCTAAATGCAATGTAGGACACTGGATTGGATCCAGGAACAGAAAACAGACCCAGGGGAGAAGCCATGGTGAAATTCAAGCCAGCACTGCAGTTTAGTCAGTAGTACTGGGCCATGGTTAATATCCTGGTTTTGAAAACTGTACCATGGTTATACAATTGGCATAATTTTAAGTTAGATGGTAAGTTAACATAAGGCAAGCTATGTGAAGTATATACATGAGAACACTTGGGAATATTTTTGCAATGTTTTCTATAAATCTAAAATTATTTCAAGAATTATACAAAAGCTACCGAGATGAAGTATAAAGCTGTTGTGGATTTCCTATTAGGTAAGGAAAAGAGGGAAACAAAATAGTTAAGTGCTCATTGCCGAATGAAAGGAAGCTTACAAATCCATGAGAAATATTTTCTTGAGCATGAGCTAAGGAGGAACTCCACGGTACATGAAGGCTGAAAAAGAATTTAAATCATTTCCTTTATAAGAGTGTGAACATATCTGGCAACTAGCAATTAATATTACATAAATATTCAGTCAGCTACACATTCATTAATGACACGTCTGCCTTCTTTACAATCAAGTATTCATGTTCTTGCCTAAGGAAGACTTATTAATAAACCAAAAAGAAATAAGAGAGAAAGAACTGTAGGAGAAATTCAGCACTTCCATTTTGCTTTCAAGGAGCACCAAAGGCCTGAAGGACCCGGCCGGTGCCCGGATACAATAACAGGAAGAGATGTGCCCACAGACCTGCTTTCTTATTAACCCAGCTACACTTAAGACACCATTCACCACCAGGCTGAGACCTTCATACTTCAGGGTAGAAAGACTAATCTTGGGATAATCTAGCATCAGAACTGCTTTAAAGGCAAATATTTCCAACCACAAACAACGAACCAAAGGCTAGAGGGCTTTTGATTTTCAAATAATTCAACAGTGACACTCTGTGGACAAAAAAGGAAACACTTAGGTACCTATTTTTCTCAATAAATGAATCTCTAAGTTAGCTTTTGGAGTCAGACATGGTATAAATAAGCAATTAGAAAATAACAAGCATTACAGTTAACTACAAAAACTATTCTAACGATGAACTATGGACTAGAAGAATAATTCTAATATAAACATACCGAGTAGTTATCAATGTTTTTGTTTTAAAAATCATCTGATCAGTTAGCTGATAACAAATGTACATTACAAATTTATGAGACAGCAAAAATTATATGGAATTATAATATGGATTAGTGATGATCAGAACAATATATTGCCAACATACCCTTGCATAGTGCTTTATGCTTTTCAAAGTACTTTCACATAGTTATGTCAAAAACCATGATTCTTGGGAGGCAATTAACATTATCCCCAGAGATGAAAATATTGGGGCTGATAGAAATAACAGAACTGCTCATACTAATTAGGAGGTATGACTATCCTCATCCTAATGCACAGTTATAAATCATTTTGCTAAACTAAATTATATATAATTTAATAATCTGTTTTATTTGGCTTCAGAAATCAAAGCATAGCTGAATATGATGGAAATGTAAAACAGTGCAACCACTTCAGAAAACTGGTGGTTTCTTATGAACTTTTATCTACCCTGTGACCCAGCATTTCTACTCAAGTATTATCAATTAAACATTAACATATGTTCGCAAAGAGACTTCCATAATAATGTTCATAGCCACTTTACTCATAATTGCCAAAAACTGGAAACAATCCAAAATGCTCATCAAAAGGAGAACAAATTTTAAAATTATACATATTCATAGAATAAAATATTTCTCAATAATAAACAAGAATTAAATCTTGCTACAACCTGATGAATCTCTAAAACATTATTCTAAGAAAAGAGTGTTTACTGAATGATTCCATTTATTTTTATTTTACTTTTTTAAAGATTTATTTATTTATGCATACAAGAGCTCAGGTGCAGGCCAGAGGGGGAGAGGTGAGAGGATTCCCCAGAGACAGAGTGGGGAGCAGAACAGGTGCACTGACTAAAATACAGTGCTGAGGGGAGCAGCGGGTGAGACAGGAGAGGTCTGCTGCGCCATGTGGGTCAGCTACATGGCCTGGGATCAAAAGTGCTGCAGTGGCTGCAGATAGCTTCATAGTGCTGAGACTCAACCCCTTGCACCACCAAGGAGGCCCCTGCATGATTCCATTTTCATGAAGCTTTAGGCAAAACTAATCTATGATGGAAAAAACATCAGAATGGTATTTCCCCAAGGTTGGGGACTTACTGGGAAGAGACATAGAGCAACTTTCTGGGACAATGGATATGTCCTTTATCTTGATGGGTACACATATTTGTCAAAATTCATCAAACTGCACATTTAAGAACTGTGCATTTCTTAAATTATAAGACCAACAAGTGGTTACCAAAAGGGAAGGGGCAAGGGAGATAAAAGTCCAGAATTAGACTTTTAGTGGTGAACTTGATGTAGTATATACACATGTTGATTTTTAACAACGCACACATAAAACTGATACAGTGTTAGAATGCAATGTTACTTCAATAAAAAGAAGAATTACATTTCACTATATGAAATTAAACTCAATTTTTGAGAAAAATAAAGCAGAATGAAAAGAACAAAAGAAAAAATTTTCACTTTAATATACAAACCATATTATTCTCCATTGGACTAGATGGTCGTCCTCTTTTGTAAGATGGGATAAAATCCATTTCCCCTGAGATGGGGCTGAATCTTTTTAAATTTTCTAGATGGTTCATCTGTGAAGCTGTTTGATCATCCAGCAAACCTTCAGCTTCTGAAAAACAACACACACACAGAATTACTTCACACACTCACTACCTCATAAAGTTAACAGATATGTTCTCAGAATGCCAACTCAAATAGAACTGGAGTCCTGAGGGAAGGTTAGAGAATGACAAAACAAGACATTTTCTCCCAGTAATTTAGAATAGACCCTTAAAAATGGAAGGACTACATCGCCCATGCCCAGGAACAAGAATCGAGATCAAACACAACCTCAAATTGTCAAGTGAATGCTTCCCAACTGAGAGGCTGCAGAGCAAGTGCTGAGAGGAGAAACAAGAGGACATTCCAACTGCTTGTGTTAAGGAGCCTTTTACTTAGGGGGCAGCAGGTCTCCAAAGTTGAGACTGGAGCCGTCCCCCGCCCCACCATGCGGGCACTGGACAGACCACTGAAGACACAGCCTCCTCTCCTGCCAGGTGAGACCCGCTGAGAAGGTCGCTGCGGTCATTTCAGCGCTAAGATCGTGACTGCCCTGATTTAATGTTACACCCAAACAGATGCATGTGACATATACGGCAAAGCATCTAGAATTATGGAAGCCCGGCTATGCTTCTGGGTCATTTAACTCTGACCCCAGCTGTTTTCCCTGTAAGTTCAGTTTTTGTTTTGCCACCAAGTAGTTATAATTATAGTCACCAGGTTAAAATAACTTTTCAGAGACAGAAAATATATTCTCCCCAGAAATATTCTCCCCAGGGCTTTCTGAGACTACCTTCCTCACTCCCCATAGAATAAAAAGGAGAAAGAAGACAGGACAAAGCTTAAAAGAAGGGAAAATGCAAGCACAGATAAACTTTGTAATATTCCCATGAAGTTTGGCCTTCTGATAATAACTAATGAATGCAAAAGTTAGAGGAATATTTAAGCAATTTACTGGAAATGGGGAAAAGGGAGCCAAATTCACACAGGAGGTTTACAAAATTACCATACATTTATGTTGGGTGAGGAAAATCATGACCCTCTTGAAAATCTGGGGGTTTGGTAAGCATACCGTCATCGGAAAGCCTGTTGTCAGTGTCCTCTGCTTCAGAGTCTTCCATTATCAGAACATCATCATCGTCATCATCATCATCATCATTGGTGTCACTGTCTTCAATAGTTACAATAATATAGTCTAAGAATGGGCAAGGAGAAAGGTTAGATTGGACACCATAGTAAATAGTGTCTTATAAAGTGTGGAATGTTTAAGAAACATATGATAGCTGGAAAAATTAAACTTTCATCTCTCTAAACGTTGCAAGTCAGGTAAGAAATCACTTGTTTAGTATCAAGTTCTGAGACATATAATTATATTTGTACGTATGTATTTATACACAAATAGTATTTTATGCAATTGATAATGGACAGCTACCCTTTGTGGTGACCATTTCCAAACTTGTTCTCTAAAGATTAATATTAATCCTTACAACAATAAGTACAGAAATAAAGAACAAAAGTAAATCTTGTTATTAAAACACATCAAATTCAAACTGAATGTCACCAGATTTGAAATAGATGTCCATGTAGAATCTAGATGTGAAATATTAACTCAGTAAACCATCTTAATGAATATGTAAAATAACACATCATGCAAAATGTACGCTCTATAAATGGGCTTTCTTATTTCTTAATGTTGACCTGAAAAATAAGAACACGTTTAAGCTTGAAATACTAATTTGCAGATCATGCTTGCATTGCATCAGAAACTTGAATTCCATATATTTATTCGAAGTAGCATTAAAATAAATTAGCTACTATGAGTGGGTAGGGTGGTGTGAAAATGGTACTCAATTAGGAATCATGTGATGTAGGCTGCAATTCAAGCTCAGGAGTTACCCAGAGGTATGATCTCTGAGCCAGATACATCTACTCTTTCACCTCTGTATTTGCATCCATAAAACATGGAACTGGGTTGGGAGAGTCCATCTGAATTCTACTTAATAGACGGCATGGAAGAAAAGTAAGAGAAAATTAGAAACTACCTAGTTATCCAAACAAAAGAGAATTGGTTAAGTAAATTATGGCATTTCCATATGACAGAATGATATATAGTCAATGAGATGGAAATACTCAAGGAATTTCCAAACTTATTGATATCAATAAGTTGTTCTACTTATTGATATTAGAAATGCTTGTGAAAAAAAGGGTTTAAAAAAATAACATATAATTCTAACTTTGAGAGCAGAAGGAAACACAGCAATGAGTGACAAGATTATCTTCATTAGACTTCTCCGTATTTAAGATTCTCTATACTAAACTTCAGACTTCATATCAGAAAGAAATAACAAAGGTAACTAAATTTCACTTTACATATCAACAGATTTTTCAAGCTAGAACTAAAAAATCTTGGGTAAAACTAATGACAGCTCCACTAAAATCACTCAGTGATTTTGTAAAATTCCAATTAATTCTTTTAGGTATATTCATAACCTTCATATGCAATTTTTAAAACACATAACATTTAGAAGTGTCTTTTTTTTTTTTAATTATGCTTTCAAAGTGCTAGGAACTCAGTTGCCGTGATCAGATAAGATACAGTTCACAATCGTGAAGTCTGAAACCTGCCTTTCACATGAAAACTAGTACAGGAAATAAACAGCGAAATGGGACAGATTTACAATGGCCACACGACTCTGACGCTTTAAGCAAAACATCAAATTTTTCTTTAAACAAAACTGTGTCAATACATTCAATAATCATTTTCTAAATCTGTAAGGAATCTCAAAAGCAGTTCTTCTACCTTCCCTAGCAAACTCTAGAGGCTACAAAGTCTACCAGCTTTGGAAGAAAACACCTCCCAGATTACCCCATGGCCCAGCACTTGCGGCAGGCAAGCTCGAAACTGAATCGAGCCCAGGGCCGGCTCTAGAAAAGGTTGCTTGCAAAATCACAATTCGTAAACACTAAGCCCGTTTACCACTTCATTTTATAAAATTCTAAAAGAATCCAAATTGGGCAAAGCCAGGAAGGCGATGGGGAGAGGCGAGACCCACAAATTTAGAGCTGTTCTATCAAAGGACACTACTCAACCTTACTGCAGATGGCATGCTCCCTGGAGCACGCAAGGAAGGGCGCCCCTTCTTTAGAAGGGTCCTCACATTTGCAGTATTCTCTGAGTCCTGCATCTGCCTTCTAGAAACAAAGAACAGGCTCTACAAAGGGCCTACATCTTTATTTTCAATTGAACAGCAAAGCTGCGGGCCTCCCCGGTGGCGCAGCGGTTAAGCGCTGCGCTGTGGAGCTGTCGGCAGCAGTGATGCAAGTTCGACGCCCGGCCGGGGAGAATCCCACATGGCGGGGCAGACCTCTCCTGCCTTGCCCACTGCTCCCCTCAGCAGTGTATTTCTGATCTGCCTGTTCTGCTCCCCACTCTGTCTCTGGTGAACCCTCTCGCCGCCCCACGCCTCTGGCCTGTACCCCAGCTTGTATGTATAAATAAAAAATCTTTAAAAAAAAAAAAA
>PVIJ01003672.1:0-50708 GCA_004024925.1 Scalopus aquaticus
ACCTGTCTCGGGGGGCCTGTCTGGGGGTCCTGTCTTGGCTGTCCAGTCACCTGCTTTTCTTCCTTGGGTCACGGGGCACGCGACTCCCGCTCGGCCCGCCCCTCCTCCCGGCCCCACAAAGACTGTCCTCGCCGGGGCGATCCTGCGCGCTGCCCCTTGGCACTCGCCTGCCGCCCTCGGGCCCCGGTGCCCCGGGAAGGACGCAGGGGAGTCGGCCGCCATGCTGGGCTTGCTGGCGCGCTGCTTGCAGACCCAGCGATCAGGGCAGGGGTGATGGCGCCAGGCGAAACGCGCACCCCTGCGATGTCGGTCCAGGTGCCGGGAAATTGCAGGCCAGCAGGAAAATGGTGTAATCTCTGATTCCATCTGGCCCATGGATTTCCAGTGGCCTTGCTTATAGATTGTCAGAACTGTTCATTAAGTTTGTTGTGAAACCAAAGGCTTAATATCTGTAATTTAGAGGGTTCAATAGGCAGTGAAATTGAGTGAAACTATTTTTGAATGACTCTCTAGTTTCAGAGAAAGAGCCGACATTGCTACATTTGAGGCAGCACCAGGAATTCAAAATTATTTATAGGCCCTTTAGAAAAGGGCTTTGCTATGCTAACTTGAGAAACTTTTTTTCCCCTTTCTAATTTTTTTTTAACAAAAGCTACATTTTTTTAACAAAAGCTAGAGTGCTGACGAAAGGGAAGATTCTAAGGCAGCCAGGCTGCCGGCCACAACCACACAACTTCAGATGCTTTGCAAGGAGGCGGGTGACTGTTTTCTGCTTTTGTCTTCCCGGGTCTGCCCTGCGCTCCCTGCCCGCAAGCTCCTCGAGGGAAGCTGAGCTGCCTCGGCCCGGGGGCTGTGAAGCCTCAGAGGGGGGGCAGCACCCCCTTCGGCAGGTGCTCCGGGCCCCCCTTACAGGCAACCCCCGACTCACGGAGATGCTGAGGGGGGCACCCTGCTAGATACACAGGTTATCAGAAACAGCAGGTTCCTGAACTCAGAAGGTCCCCGCCGGCGCTGGAAATGGGGCGTTCATCACGGTGTTGGACACCAAGCATCCACGCAGAATCGGGGTGATGTCTGGGAACAGGGGAGGGGGCTCCACCTCCGAGGAGGAGGCACAGAGAGCGGGGCCTCATGGGTCTGGGGTCCCGGGCACATGGCTCTCCACGCACTTCCAGACTGGCCGGGGCGCCCTGCCGCGTGCACGGGGAGTGGGGCGCCTCCCACAGGCGGCAGAGCCGGTGCCCCCCGCAAGAGCGAGCGGCACAGCGGATGTGACCAGACGCTCCCCCACCCCCATGGGTCAGAGCCGCCTGCCAGGAGGAAGCGCACTGCCCCCCGCTCCTGCGGCCGGGGGCGCGCCTGGAAAGATATAGGGGAGACCAGCTGGGAATTTCTGGGAACGTCTGCTTCCCTGGAATAGAGGACACCCCGATTTTGACTTGTCACCTTTATCGTCTTCCTTCCCGCCGTGAGGGCGGGAGCCGGCGATGGGCGTTGCTGTCGTGCTGCCGCGGAGCCCTGGCAGAGAAAGCCGCGCGCTGCGGCCAGACCGAGCCCAGGCCGGGCGGGAGACGCTGCGGCGGCCACGGGACTCGCCGCGCTCGGGAGCCTGAGCGAGGCTGGGTGCAGGCGGGTCTTAGGGGTCACAAGCACCGACGCCTCCGCGGTGCGTGCCCCCCGGCAACTCAGCACATAGTAAACCGGGAGCAAAACACACAAAATCCCTAGCAAAACTTTCCAGTTTGTCATCACTTTTGATGAGTGAGCAGATGAAAATTATTGCTTGATCTCTAATTACAGAGGACTCTGCTCGGTAGTTTTCTCGCTTCTGACGTCCTGGGTTCTGCCCAGTCGGCGCTGCTTGGTAAATCCCACTGAGGGTGACGCAATGAACTTGGCTCTCCCCGCAGAGACCCCCTGTGCTGCCGAGTTAGAGCCCGAAATGCGTCTGTGCCTCCCAAGCTCGTGTCCAGCTTCCCTTGTGCCTTTTTTTCACTGAGTCTTGTCGAAACCCCCCCAGTCATTGTGCGGTCACTAACTTGCTTCTGCGCCAACCCGGCGCTTCCCGGCGTCTTTCAGCTCTGCCCCATCCCTCAGAGACGGCGGCAAGAGCAGCAGCGGGGGGCTGAGAGGTCGGGACGCGTGTGCTGAGCAGGGATTTCTGCAGAGGTCTGCGGTCTCGGGACATCTGCCGCAGACGCCCGTGACACGCGCGCACACGCCAAAGGATGTTACCTTCGACACGTTTGGAAAGGAGTGGCCGGTCGCTGAGGCTGGCGCGGCTCCTCAGTCAAGGGCCGCTTCGGAAGGGTCTTTACGCCGACTCAGAAAGGCGGGGACAGCGATGAGCGGAGGAGACTCTTGGGGCAGAAGGAAACAGCGCCGAGAGCGGCACGTGCGGGCAGAGGAAGGACCCGTGGCTGGTACTGAGGCAGAGGGCCGCGGGGCGGGCGGCTCTGCGGGCGGCTGGTGCCCAAGCTCCTTGGGCACTCCGGAGAGGACCGCCTGCTGACGGCCAGGAGCTGCTGCCTGCAGGACAGAGAAGGGCTTGATCGACCCTCCTCATAGCAGAAGGCGAGCAGGGTCTTTGTGAGGCGGCCATCGGCAGACTCCTGAAGGGGTCGGGAGGAACCACTGCGGACCGTGGCATCGTGGCATGCCCCTGTGACGTGGCATCTTTTCACCCCGCTGCTACCATCTGAGGGCTGGGAGGGGCCAGGCCGCCCCCGCCAGCTGCAGAGAAGTCACCCCCTCCCCGCTGGCATCGTGGGCAAGCCGGGAGAGGGGCTCAGGAGGGACTGGCGCCCTTACCAGGAGACAGAGGCGTGCTGGCCTTTCCCTCTGCCCTCCACAACACATGGGCAAAGTGAGGAATTGGACCTGCGAACCAGGGAGAAGACCCTCACCAGGAGCGGGACCCGCTGGCACCCGGGTCAGATTTCCCACATCTCAGGACCGTGAGGAATAAATTTATGCTGTTAATCTGCCCAGTCTGTGATGATATGTTATCGCAGCTGGGACAAAATAAGACAAAGGCTCAATAGAACTTAACTGTGCATCTGCCAGACGAAGCCTAACCAAATGAGGTGATATAACTGAGGAGAGAAATCAAATCGACAATTATAATTTGGGGATACAGCATCTCTCACTCAAGGACTGACGGAGGGACTAAACAGAAAGCCAGCAAGAAGACAGACAACATCAGCCACCGGGACCCGACGCTCCGCCCAACTAAAGAAGGAAATGTGTTATTTTCAGGTGTCCACAGAACCTTTAAAAAGAGAAGGTGTATTCTGGATCATAAAATAAAGCTCAGTAGTTTTAAAAGATTTAGAGTCGTACAGAATGTGTTCTCTGACTATAATGGAATCAAAGAAAAAAAAAAAAAACAACGACACATAACAGGTATGGCTTTAGACACTCAGAAATGAAACAATTTCCAAGTAGCACATATGTCAGAGAGGAAGTTTCAAAGGAAATAAAATGATGCAGTGAGCTGATAAAAATGAAAATAGAGCATATGGAAAACTGTGTAATGCAGCTAAAGCAGGGTGGAGAGGGAAATTTATAGCACTGAAAGCTTATGTGAAAAAGAAGTTATTGTATGTCAATAATGCAAGTTTCCACATCTAGAAACTATAAAAGAAAAGCAAAATGAATTCAAAGCAAGCAGAAGGAAGCAATAAAAACAAGACTAGAGTCAGTGAAAGTGAAAACAGAAATGCAATGAAAAATAGACACGCAACTGAAACAGAAAATTTATGAAAGACAACTCTAGTTCTTTAAAAAAAAGGGGGGCAACGAGATGGAGACACCACTAGAAGACAAGAGAGAGGCAGGAGTGACTACTGAGAGGAGGAAAACCAGACTCCACGACAGGCGCTGCACAGCCCAGGGAAAGCGAGGACGCCACCGAAGAGCCCTCACACATCCACAGGAATGCAGAGGAAATACGATCTGAGAAGGACGAACCAGCGACATTATATACAGTAATCAAAACCAGGGACACAACCCAAAAGCCGTACTATGGTGGGTGAACGGTTGCACAGTGCCAAATCCACACGTGGGCGAGCCCTCCGCGATAGGAAACCGTGGTTGTTCAAACACACTTTAACCCCAATGGGTCTCAGAGGCATCTTGCCCAGTGGGGGGCAGGGGGCAGCTCAGAAGATCACCTAACTCCATGATCCCAGGGCGCGACTTGGATTCCATTTGCAGTCTCAAAACCACCAAGCCCTGGAGATGGGAAGCAGCCAGGGTGTCTGCTGGGCTTGGAGACACGTGGGGGCGGCGGCGGGGCTGTGCCAGGTGTCAGGGCGATTCTGGACCTTGACCGCCGTGGCAGTTAGGGACGCGCATTTACACGCTGGATAAAACGGCATCGCACTAGCGCCAGAAAGGGCCGCTGGGGACTGGACTGTGGTTGGACACGACGCAGCCAGGGAGGGAGCCCCAGGGAGAAGGCGAACGGGACCTCACAGCAATGGCGCCACTGCCTGTGACTCTATCCTTGTTTTAGGGTAAAACGCTGGTCCAAGGGGGCGCTGTTGGCTCGTGAACAGAGAGCCTGGGTCTCTGTCCCAAAGCAGGAGACCCGGTCTCTCCTCTTACCTGCAGACGCCTGTGGGAGATGCTCCCGGCGAGGTCCTTGCAGTGCCGGGACCGCGAGCCCCCGCCCGGGGAGGAGCCGGGCCGGGCGCGGCAGGTGCACCGGGGCCGCGCTGCCCCCACCGCTGACCCAGGGCGCCTGGCCAGCCCCGCCTGGGCTGTGCGGGCCCCGCGCCTCTTCCTTCAGCCGGGGTTCGGCTCACCAGTCTGCTGTGCGGCGCCGGCTGTCCCGGGCCAGTCCCGGGCCACTGCGGAGGGGCGCGGGGGTGCGTGACCGCCTCGGGCTCCCGCAGCGCGGGCCTGACGCCCTGTTTCGCGGCGCCTGCCCGGCGCCCATCGAGCTTCCCAAACAGCAGTTAGCTGAGGCCGCCTACGGACCTCAACGCGCTGAGGCTCACGAGTTCTCGACCCCGGGAGCACGGAATGTTCCTCGGGAAAGATCAATTGAAAACCAGATGTCACGTGTTGCTTTTGCCCTCATAATAGTTCTGAAAACCAGCCCTAAGGAAATTCTTCAAGCTACGGAGCAACAATTTGCAAGATGCTCATTATTATTAAAATATAGGGAAGTGAATACCCGCAAAGACCATTATAACTAAATGATGACACACCCCTCCTGGGCTCTGGCACCCTCACAATGTGCTAAGACCTGGAATAAAACACGAGGACGTTTTATAAACATTACAGTTGCATTTTTTAATTTAATATTTTAAAATTATTTTTGTGTAGAAGAACTGGGGTGTGGGCCATTGGTGTGGGGGGTGAGAGGACTCCCCAGACACAGAGCGGGGAGCAGAACAGGCGGATCCACTGAAACCCACTGCTGAGGGGAGCAGCGGGGAGACAGGAGGGGTCTGCTGCGCCCTGTGGGAAGCTCCCTGGCCGGGGATCGAATTACAGTCCCAGCGGTGATAAAGCTGAGACTTAACCCCTAGGCCACCAGGGAGGCCCCATGGTTGCATATTTAAGAGAAAGATAAGAAGAGGCTGGAAGGAACTAATCAAATGTTGACACCTGTGTCTTGCCCCGGGCGTGCCCCGCCTCCCCGCAACCCTCTTCCCTCTTCTATTCTCTTTTCCCTGTTCCTAACCGTGCAACTAACACACACCGCTGTGGTGCAATTTGAAACAAAGCAGAGAAAATAAATCACTTTTGATGATTCTCCCTCCCCTGTTCTATCTCTTACCAGATGCACAAACACACACCCTAGAGGTGCCTTCTCTTACCTGCCTGGGCGTTGGTTCTCATTTTTATTTTCTTGATCATATCCTGTCCCGTGCTAGGATTATAAACCATCTTTCCATGGATGGACATTTCATTGCTTCCATGGCTTAGTCATTACAAAATTTTGTAATAAAGATTAAATTCTAAATCTTGCCGTTCAGAAATGTCTTGTAATGTGGTTATATTAATTTTTAATGGAAAACATATTTCAAAACAAAATTATTTGATTATATTAACACAAAAGAGAATCAATCATGCATGGCATATAGCAGTAACGGGAAAAACGTACTTTGGACAGGAAATAATAATTACTGTCTCTGTAATGCAAACCCAAATGAGTCTCAAGTGTTTTCAATATTCTTTTAAATAATTGAAGTTTTAAAGGCAATGTTAATGCATTATTCTCAGGAATTTCCAATAGTAAAATTAAGGCAGAATATAAAAGACTTTGCTAAGAAACTTAAAGGAAAATCTTTTTTAATGTTCGGCTTTGCACCCAAATATGGTGAATCTTTATTTGTTCATTGTTTTTGATCTCTGCTACTCCGTTGTATTTGTAGTGACAGAAAAATCCATCTAGCTCATCATCAAGCTTCAAAACTATATTTCAATTTTCTAAACTCCAGAGAGCTTAGGTTTCCTGGAGCTGAAGTAATTTTATAATTAACCTCATCTTTTCCTCTACTGACCAAACTGTACCAGAAACTCCTCAATTAAGATTAATAATCATTTGGGGAAATTTTTAATTATTCCTTGATGCACTGACACTCCAGTGATAAATGTGTTTATTTAATGTAAAAGAAGAAAATTGGAAAAGAAGTATCATGTTCTATGAGGAATAAATTCACTCACACACACACACACACACACACACACACTCACACACTCACACACACACACTGCCTTCCAGGATGGCGTATCTGCGACACAGTCTACTGCATTAAAAAACTGCCATTTAATGAAACATGACATTTGCAAACTAGCTAACAGATAGCATCTGCATCTAAACTTAGAGCTAATGCTCTTACTTTGCTCACAGTGCACCAAGGGAAAAGTGGCGCTGAGAGTGTCGTGCGTCACACCACATCGGTGACAGAAGCCTCTGCCTTTCTCTACGTGTGCGCGGCCTCTTGGCCGGGCAGTGACAGCGGCCTTTGAAGGGACCTCATCGCCCTGGACTTAGCCATTCAAAATGCCACCTGAGGGCACTCCTTCACGGGGCGCACCCAACATGCAGTTCTGACCCCCCTCAGCCCACAGAACAGGCTTTCAGCAGAGCTCCTGCGTCTCGGCCGGGCCCAGAGGCCCCTCAGAACACAGGCTCTGGCCACACCCCTTCGCCCATCCTCTGCCTTTCTGCCACAGGTACGAGCGGATGCCACTCTCTTCCAGGACCCAAGCTCACGCTCCGCAGCCAGCAGGGCTTCTCTTTCCTGACATGGCCTGGGATTTGCTTCATCTTTTGATTCAGTCACCACCTCCAGGAAGTCTTCCCTGACTTCCAGGGCCCTGGCGTGCTCAGCGGTGCCATACACATCATCTCAGCACTGTGTGCACATTATCTGACAGCTGGTCTCTCCCTGCCCTCCCCCCTTGTATTTACACTCTTAAAAAATGCTTGGCGTCCTGTAATGACCCAGAAATATTGTGAATAAAAGAAACGTGTGCAGAATGCACGGAGAGGCTGGCTCCCGCAGACCCGCTGGCCTCTGCCTGTTTCCCGAAGGTGGAGGAGCTCTTCAGGCCCCACTCTGCGGCCTCCACTCCCCGAGACTTCCCGGGGGCCAGTCACAGAGGGGGCACCTGGTGTCTGATTCAGTCCCCGCCCTGAGTCTGGGCCCACATGGCGTCTCCCTGCGGAGCCAGTTCACAGTCCAGGAGTCGTGCGCCGCTGCTTCCACTGCCGGTGCCTGGGACCAGCCACGTGAAGCTCCAGGGTCCGTTTTGGGAGCCTCGAGGCAGCGTCGCGACCCCGCCGAGAGTGAGAGTGCGCGTGCGCATCCAGCAGCCGCGCGTTTCGCTTTCTGCGTGTTCTCCAGCCCTGGCTGTTACAGCTCCCGGATGAGAGGAGGCGCGTATTTTCTGTTTATATCAATACAACCAATACTATGCGCTTATTTATTTTATCGTGCTGGCCTAGCCTCGGGAGCCTCGAGTCCGGGGCTGAGTCCCAGAATAGGCGGCCAGATGAACAGCCAGCAGGGGCGGGTGGGCTCACCGGGAGGCAGGGTGCGGGGCTGGAAGGAGAGCGCGCTGCGCTTCCAGACGTCCCGGGCAGGGGTCCCCGTGCGCTCGCCACGCAGGCTGGGGTGTGACATCGTGCGATTCGCTCCCGTCGCCACAGCAGGTACGGAGGGACCTGCCTGAAGGGTCGGCCGGCTGGCAAGGCGAGCACGTGCCACCCCAAGGTGGCTGGGGAAGGGCTGCGGGGCCAGCGCCCTCCGCAGGCCTCCCCGGCAGCTGCGGGCCCAGCCCCGCCCGCGCAGGTCACGCACACCTGGAGCCACTCGGCGCCTCGGCGCCCGGCCCTCGCGGCTTCCGGAGCTTGCCGTGACAGGCACCCTGGCACGGGGCCTGCCCGCGGGCATCCTGAGCGGGGCGTTGAAGACCCAAATTAGCTGGGACGGGTCCATTTGACAATCACCCAGGCCAAACTGGCACCTGCACTCTGAGTCACCGCCGTTGAACTGTTCATTAAGGGGTGACAGTGACAGCTAAGTCGTGAAGAGGAAGGCCCTTTCTGCGCGGTTCCGGTGACGGAACGCTCCAGTGGAAAGGCAAGCGCATCATTAACGCGGGCGCCGAGCGAGGGGGCGCAGGCCTGCGGACCACCCTCTCTGCCATCGCCCGCGAGCACCTCGGGGTCCTCTGGGTACACAGGCCTGCCGCGCTGCCTGCTCCGGGCGCTCCCCGGCTGCTCGCAGGAGCCCCGGAGCTGCAGAGACCAAGTGCAAAGTCCGCCCGAGCCTGGCGCCGGCGTCTGCCCGGCAGCTGCAGCAGGGGCGCCCCGGGGCCGGGGGACCAGACAGCACCTGGCGAGAGTGCCCAGTGGGAGCCGGGGGCCTTCCCGCCCACGCCCACAGCGAGCTGGGGGCCGTCCCAGGGCTCCCCATCAGTGGAGCAAAGGGGCTGACTCTGACTCGAATTTCCACCCACGGGGGGGCGCTCAGTATCTAGGGCAGAAAATGGAGGCGAGGGGTGCGCTCTGCAGGGCACGTCGCCAGTGGAGATGGAGGCGGCTTCCCTCCCAGTTTGGCCTAAGCTCTGACCTGGCTGCCTCCCAGGTCCAACTTCCAGCAGACGTGTGCTCACACACGCACGTGCACACACATCACGCGCAATGCGGCCCGCGGCCACCTGCCGTGGCGGCTGCGCTCTGGGGCCCGCGGGTCCGCAGGGCGCCGGCCTGAGGGTGCGGATGCACTTGGGATCGGCCCGGCGCCCCGCTCTGGGCTGCGTGACTTCATCTTGATTCACCCGAGGCACAGCTGGGCGTGCGTCTGTCGGGCACGGACCCGAGAATGATCACCCTGACCTCGGAGGGCGGTTTTCAGGGTGAGGAGCGAGTCCGGGCTCCCTGCGCCTCGCCGTGCCGCGGGAGCGGCTCTCTCTGCGGGAGCCGGCCTGTGTGTCCAGCGGGACGTCGGGCGTGGGGATAGAAGACAGCGCCGGGGTCAGCCCATCTCCGCACCACCCCGGGGGCCCGCGGTGCCCGGCCTGGCCCGCCCCAAACTTCCCGGTCGGAAGTGAGATGAACTCTGCAGCTTTCCTCCGCCCCCGCTAGGGTTAAGCTGCCACATTAAATTAAACAAACTCTGCTTCTTTCTTCCTAAAGGGGAGGAAAAAAAGAAAATGAGTAACATTAAATTGCCAGGATATTAATTATACTGAGCTCCATATTAAATGTTCCGCATCTAAGGAGCTAATTTTCTGCACAATGTTATTATTATTTGCGCTTGTCTCGCACCGTGCATGTAAACATATTGCTTTACAAATACCCCCATGAAGTTTGTGGCTCTTCCAGGAGCGCGACCGTCATGAGGCGTGCACCTTCTCGTCAGCGGTGAGAAAGCACCCCTCACCCGAGGAGGCCGGCGCAGGCAGTCCCCGACTTTCTAAAGATCAGCGGCCCCGCACGGCAGCGTTGAGCGAGAAACGGCGCTGATGTTATCTGAGTAAACAGCATCTCCAGAAAAGTCTATTTTTGTTTTTTTTTTTTCTACTTGAAGGAAACAGGCCACTCTTTCTCAGAAAGAGTTTCACACCATGGGGTATTTTTTGGAGGAGGGTATTTTTGGTTTCTTGTTTGCTCCTCTCGGGCTGATCTATCCCTGTCAAGTCTGCCCGGCGAGCTCCGCGTGGGCGGGAAGACAAACCACACCGAATGTTCTCGCGGCTGGGGCGGCCTGAACACCGCCCGGCGAGTTTCCTCAGATGGGAAAAACTGCCGCACGCAGAAAACACAGACAACTGCGCAGCCGCCTGAGGTCTCGTCTGCAGGGCGCCGCGTCTTCGCGCAGCTGCTCAGTCAGCAGACCCCTGCGCGGCCGGTCGGAGCCCGGCCTCCTCCAGCTCCTGGTGTCCAGCTGGTGGGGCAGCACCGGACAGCCGAGGGGCTCAGACCTCGACGAGGAAAGGATTCAGCGACGAGACAGAGTTAGACAGAAAAGCAAGAGATTTGTTGTCAGACGAGGACAGGAAAGCTCTGAGCAGAGAGGGGTCCCCAGTGGGTAGACACTGAGGGGGCAAGAAGTGGGTGTTTTGGGGGTGTCGTGGGCTGGGGTGAGGGCTCGGGGGTTCTGTTGTGGGGTGCTAGGCGTGGTGTCTCTTGCTGGTGAGCTGGGGCCCCCAGCTGAGCGGGCCGGCTCTCCCGAAGCCGCGGCCTGCTGCTCTGGCGTTGCGCGACTGTGTGGGTGTTCTGAGCACTGCAGGGTTCGCTGCACTGGGGCACTGCGGCCCCACCACCTGCTCCTTGTTCAGTTTGATAAATGGGTTCAGGCTCCTGGGCGTGGGGCACCCTGATCCTACCCGGTTGCCTGCACCCCTTTCCAACTCCCTCCTTCATTGGTAGCTCTGGGGCACCCCCTTTATATTCTCCATGTGGCTTGGCGCTTTGAACACCTCACACCCGGCAGCCGCACCTGTGCACCCCACAGGGCTGCGTCCCCTGCGCTCCCCCACAGAACTGCTGGACCCGAACCAGCCCGAGGGCGTCTCCACATGCAGAGGCGGCTCCGCCTGCGGGACAGACCCCGCGCAGATCTGCGCGTGCACCCCGGCCTCTCCAGCCGGCAGGTGGGCAGCGGCCCGCGAGCTTCTCCCGGTGGGTTTCCTTGCACATTCCCGAGAGCAGAAGCCCGCGGCCGCGCCGTCTCTGGAGGAAAATAACGGGAGGTTGGAAGTAGAAAGCAAGAGGAGATCAAAAAGAACCCCCGTCACAGACGTTTCATAAAAGCAGCTTTTTCTCTCTTTGCAGAGAGTTTAGTCTGGAGAAAGACTAGAAATATCTTTGCCCATATAATGTAGTTTTCTGAACTAGCTTTAAAGTTTTCTGCATAGCGATGATTTCCCCCAACTCTCTTTTAACCGCGGCTCTATTTCATACATTTTCCCATTCGATCCATCACAAGAGGTGGGTGGCGTGCTGGTGTGGTCAGAGAGTCCCCGCCCGGGACAGAGGACGCCAGGCCGGGGGCCCTGGGGCCGGGGTCAGAGGAGCCGGCCGCCCTCCCCGCAGGCTCTGCTCGCGCTCCGCCAGCCCTCAGGGCTGGAGTTGAGCAGGAGGACGCGACGCTTCAGGAATCCATCCCAGACCTGCCCGCCTCAAGTAGGGCTTGGCGCTGCTGAGCACCGCGCGTTTCTCAGGAAAACGAGGGAAACCGGAGAGTTCGCCCGACCGAGTTCTGTGAGTCAGGGGCTTGGGCCAGAAGTCGAAGCAGATTACAGGAAAGTGGTTTAAACAGAAAGAGGCTGCGTCTTCCTGCCTGCGTGAGAGCGCGGCCCCAAGCGCCAGGCGCAGGGGCCTGTGTGTGTGTGTGTGTGTGAATGTGTGAGAGTGTGTCTGAGTGTGTGTGTGAGAATGGGTGTGAGTAAGTGTGTTCGAGTGTGAGTGTGTGAGTGTGAGAGAGTGTGTGAGTGTGTCTGAGTGTGTGTGAGCGAGTGTGTGTGAGTGTGAATGTGTGAGAGTCTGAGTGTGTGTGTGAGTATGTGAGTGTGTGAGTGTGAGTGTGTGAGAGTGTGTCTGCGTGTGTGTGTGAGAATGGGTGCGAGTGAGTGTGTGCGAGTGTGAGTGTGGTGTGTGCGCCCCTCCTGCGCCGAGGCCCTGCACGCGGCCTGCTGGCCTTGGGCCCTCTGACCCCCAGCCCCAGCCCAGCCCTCTGAGCACCAGCTTTCCGGGGCTCGCGGCTGCAGGGACCCCAGCAGGCCGCCGCGCCGCCTGTCTCCCCGCTGCCATCACGCGGGGTGCGTGTGGGCGTCCCCGCCCCTCCGCCACAGCACGCGCGTCGGGGACAGCCCGGCGAACGTGCCGGGGCACAGGCGAGTCGCCTGCGGGGTCTGGGTGCCGGCGGGCGCAGGGTCAGCGGGCTCAGGGCCTGAGGGCCAGGGCGGGCGCCTCACAGGGCGACTTAACCCCTGCGCCACCAGGGAGGCCCCCACATTTTTTCTCTTTAAGCTCATGAATATTTTCATTTTCAAAACCTCAGCAAGGATCCATCGTTTTTGGAGACTCGTGAAGAGAAAATTCAACGCTCCTCACGCCCTGTCTGAGTCCACAGGCGCTGAGCAGAGGCGGCTGCATCCACTCTGCCCGCCCTGCCGGGGGCATCTCAGCTTGCCCCACACGTCAGTCACGCAGTTCCCACCTCGATTTTTCTCTTATACCGTAAGAGATATTTTTCTCATTACCGCAAGGATTTTCTAACCATCACTTTCAAGAGAAAGGTGATTATTGTTAGAAGTCACCACCAGTCATCCAGCTATTCTGCTCTTCAGGTTGTGATCTCCACTCTGTGGTTGCAAATAATCTATTTATGCAGATTTCCCCAATGGGTTTGGATGGTTCCTTTGGGATTGATTCCTGGACCTGGAATTCCTAGGCAATGTGTATCAACACACTTATGTCTCTTTGTTCATATTACCAAAATATTTTCCAAATGGATTATACCAATTTATACTCAGAGCAGCTGCTCCAGAAAACGAGCCTTCTGGAGAACTTGTGGGAACTTCTCATCCACGCGCCGTCGCTGTCCGTCCGTGGGGAGGAGCCCCAGGCACGCCGGGCTCCAGCGCGGCTCACCCCGGCCCGCGGGGACCCCTTGCCGGCATCTGTAGGCCACGTGGCAGCCTTGGAAACCGTGGACGCCCAGGCGGGCGGAGGGCAGAGTATTCTGAGCGGACGGGCCCTTCAGGGTGAGGCGGCTCCACGGCGGCCCTGCCCCACGTGTCCCAGTTGTGGCCCGGCCACGGTGCCCGCCAGGCCCCTGGGCCCACCCCCTGGCCAGCTGGGCCTGGGCGAAGGGCAGGAAGGACGCAAAGTCCACGCTGCCTGCTGAGCTGCGGGAACGGGCTGTCTAGACCTCTGGGGGCAGCTGTCCTCACTGGGCTACGCTGTCCACCTTGCAGTCAGGGCGCTGGACACCGGAAGGTCTTGTCAGCCAGGCCCGTAGCACAGCGCCTCCCAAGACGGACAGTGCTGTGCCAGCATCTCTGGGGAACCCCAGTCGTTACCCCACTAATCTCTGGGCTGCTGGAGCCGCCGCTCCTGCTGGCTGCAGTTGAGAGCAAGTCGCTGAAACCCACAGCAAATGCAGCGTCCACTCTGCCTCGTCCCTCACGCCCTGCGGGCCCTCGGGCAGGCCGCCGCCTCTCCCTGCCTCAGTCTCCCAGGGGGACATGAGAGTGGCGGAGGAGCCCGTGGGGTGCGTGGCAAGGGGGCGCTGAGCCCGCGCCCGCTGGGTGAGAGCAGGCGCTGAGCCGCGGTCCCTCTGAAGTGTCCTCACGACAAGGTCTGAGCGTCTCCTCAGTCCTCAGAAACCGTTTAAAACTCACACAGCCAGGTCATTCGGTGTCCACAAAATCTCAGCTGGCCATCGGCCCAGCGTGGTCCTCCTCCCAAAGCAAACAATGGACTCGGGATCGTGACTGCCTCTGTGGCCCTGGACACGCGTGGCCTCAGGTGGGCACGGATGACGCCCTCAGGGCAGCTCAGCTTCCTGCCTCTGGACCTTCGTGTCCCCGAGGTCGCCCGCCCGGTCCTCAGCAGGAAGCCGAGGACGATGAGAGGAGGTCAAGGACATCAGGGGCGGCGGCAGAGCTGCTCCCGGGCGGGCGGGAGCGTCCAGCGCCCTCGGAAGGGGGTTTCCGGTGGGCGCTAAAGACGCCGCATCCGTGCGGTGGGAGTTGAGCCAGGTAGAAAGCGAGGCTTCCACCAGTAGCTGCAGGCCCTTTCAGGATTGTTGCGCTGGAGATGTGGGCAGCCTGACGCTTCAGGTAGAAAAGAAGACCGTATGTAGGCCGTGGCTGGGGGCACCCCGGGAAACGCTCCTTGACTCCAGCTGGGGGACCCCTCGGTTACCTTTTCCTGGCCCCGTGCCCCCTCAGCTCGCCCCTCCTAACAGTCGTAACTGCTTGTGTCTGGTCTGTTTTCCACACCTACCCAGAAACTTTTTGGGCACAGGCACGGGTCTTTCTGACCAGTATTTTCCCCATGCCTACCACAGAGACTGGCACAGGCGAACTCTCATTAATAATATTTAACGAAGGAATAACTGGATAAAGGTTGATGGTGGAAAGCATGTTGCTTATGAAACCCTTTCTCCTGCCGCGAAGCTGAGGGTATTTCCTACGGCGCCAAAGTGGTTCTTTCAGCATCTGTGATGCTGATGCGGAGATAAGCAAGGCCCGCGGCACAGGAAACGGCCACTTCGCGCGCTATGACGAGCCTGTTGGGAGCGTTGGAAGCCGTCGGAGGGCCTGGAAAATCACAGGAAGGTCGTGACTAAGCGTTCACGGCGGGTGGGTGGGGTCCTGGGCCGCAGCACACACACGCCTGCCCCTCGCCCCCCCGCTGCAAGGACTCAAAGGACCTCGACGTTGACCTTGGACAGCGTGGCTTGGGGTGGGGCCTGGTGGACACAGGGCACGTCCCCCGCTCAGCCGCAGGCGGGACCTGTGGCCCTTCGCCCTGAGCGTGCCCGCCTCGGCCTGCTGGGGTCACCCCCACCGCCTCCTGAGGCCCCCCGGAGAAAGACGCTCTGCGTGCATCACCTGGGCCAGCCTGCCCTCGTCACTGTGCGTTCACGCCAGACAGGCTGCCCTCGTGCCCTCGTGCCTTGGTCGGGGGCCTCTGTCCCTGCCATCACCGTCATCACGGCCCCCCCTTTCCCGAGCAGCCGCTGGGAACGCATGGGGCCTGGGACCTGACTGTGGCACCGGCCCTGGGGCGGGGCCGACCCCCCCAGCGCTCAGATGAGGAAGTCCAGGCTCAAAGGCTCAGAGGCTCAAAGGATTAGACCAATTTCCTAAAATCACATATTTACTTCTTATACATTTTTTTTCCTAGAAGAACTGGGGTGCAGGCCAGAGGTGTGGGGGGTGAGAGGATTCCCCAGAGACAGAGTGGGGAGCAGAACAGGCGGATCCAATGAAGTCCACTGCTGAGGGGAGCAGCAGGGAGGCAGGAGGGGTCTGCTGCGCCCTGTGGGAAGTTCCCTGGCCGGGGATCGAACTCAGACTGTGCCGGTGATAGCACCGAGATTCAACCCTAGGGCCACCAGGGAGGCCCTAAAATCACATATTTACTAAGTGAAAAAATACCTGGGTTAAAACCCACTGGGGTCACTCTAGACCTCGGGCTCACGTGAACCCATGGATCAAATCTTTTATTTTATCTAACTCTGGACTTGCACCAACTAACTGTGGGGAAGGAAAAAGGAATAAATTCCAAAACAAGTTTTGTCTCAAAATAAAATGCCTTCAGCCTCTGTTTGCTGAAGCCAGCCAGAAGAGAACACACAAACGGGCGTCGCCCATTGCGGACGAAGGCCGTCGTGAGGCCGAGAAGGCCAGGCGCTGCCGGAGCTGCCAGGTCCTGCCCGTCCGCTCAGGAGGACCGGCCCGGGGTCCGGCCAGGGCTCCGGGTGGCTGAGGCCCTCCCTGCCGCCCGGCTCACAAGCCCCGCCTGCCGCTGCCCAGCTGGGTGTTGCTCTGCTTCTGCCCGAGAGGGCTGAGCGAGGACTGACCGGCACCCGGCCCCTCTGTCCAGGCGGTGCCTTTGGGCCCTCGCTCCCCGCCTTGCGCACTGTATTTCCCCTGGGAGGCGCCCTGGCCCCCTCTAGGGGTCATGCCTGATTTTCTCCTTAGCCTTGCATGGACCCTGACTTCTGGAACTGAGGTGTCATTGTGTTCATTGCCGGGGTGCACTGGAAAGTCCCTCTGAGGCCGCCCTATCCCGCCCCTAGGAGATCCTTTCAGGGTGGAAAACTATGGCTGCGGGCCGGATTGTGTCCACTGCTTGCCATTCTAAATAAAGGTTTATTGGAACACAACTACATTCTTTGATGTTTTATATGTGGATATTTTTCATGCTACAAAGGCAGAGCTGAGTAGGTACAACAGAGACGGGCTGGCTTGCAGACATAAATAAAAGGTTTAGGAGAGCCCCAGAAGCCGTCGGGATGTGGACAGGGGAGCAGAACCCAGGGGCAGCGAGCAGCTGGCCCTTCCTGCCGACCTCCCGCAGGTGGTCCCGACACACCAAGAATTCTCTTCGTTCTAGCAACTATTTTTCTAGGTTTGCTCGAAAACTGAAATCAAGTAGGCCAGGTTTGCATAAGTGGTGGTTTGGGCTGAAACTGAGAACAAGACTCGATGCTGCACCTATGTAGAAAGTGTTGTGCGCATCTGTCCTGTGTTGAAGCACCGTGAAATCGAAATCCCGAGATGACTGCTGTCCGCGGCCTTTTCATTTTCCAAGTAATTATTTGACTGCGTCTGCTAGTTTGTGAAAACTTTTTATAAAGACGAAAGAAAGAGAAAAACACTTGTCAATGTCACCAAAGGTGGGATGTGTTACAAAAATGCAAATGTGCTCAAAGATGCTGGAATAAACATTTTGCTTCTTTTCCTTGGGGTCTTACAAACTTTTGTCTACATGAGTAAAATGATAAAGCAGCATTGGAGATCTTCTCTTCATTTCAGAAACACTTTGTAGCCTAAGTTCTAGTCTGGCTGTTTGGGGGAAGCGTCATCACCAAACCTGATTCTCTTCCCTCGATCCTTCCGAGGCCAGAAAACTATGGCTGCGGGCCGGATTGTGTCCACTGCTTGCCATTCTAGATAAAGTTTTATTGGAACACAACTACATTCTTTGATGTTTTATATGTGGATGTTTTTCCTGCTACAAAGGCAGAGCTGAGTAGGTACAACAGAGACCGTCTGGCTTGCAGACATAAATAAAATGTTTATTTGATTGATAAGTGTGTGTACTATCTGTCCTTTACCAACATGTTTGATAACCCTGTTTGATTAGGCCTCCGTAGACTTCTGCAATAGAACAAATCCAAACCTTAATATTCTGAACTGCCCTTACTCTCAAATGCATTCCGTTTGCACCTGTAGACGTGATGCTTTGTCATTCTCTGCAGCTGTTGAAAAATGCACCAAAGAAAGGCTAGCGGGAGAGCAGAGCTGCGTGGACAGAGTGGAGCAGTCTCCTGCGGGCCTCTGGAGGTGCTTGAAGTGCAAACACTAGTCGATTTATTCCCGCGCTGTTGCAGAACGAGACCCGAGCTGGTTCCCGTTTCCTGGGGCCGTGGCTGCACCGCCAGGCTGTGCCGTGGGCCGACACAGAAGCGGGGTGCCGAGGCGAGACAGCACTGCAGGGCAGCCACGCCTCTGGGGTCACCCCACGATGACTCAGACTCTGGGCTGCGCGTATAGGCTGCGAGACGGAGCTTCTCTTCCCCCCTGGGCATGGTGTCCTCTGCCCGCAGCAAAATGGCTCCGCCGACATGGCTGCTGGGATCGGTTCAGCGAGGAAGGGAAATGCGCAGAAGGACTTAGCTCTGGCCGGGATGTAGCTAAAGGCGGCGAGTCGTTGCTATCATCGCCACCCTGTTGTTTTCCCATCAGACGCCCCTGGGGTGCTCGGCCATCCCAGATCCGAAGTCCCTGGCCAGCGAGGATTTTGCAACCCGGGCCAGGCGCCCGGAAGCTGCTAATAGTAGCAGCTGATGCTGCGCTTTCTCAGAGCAAGATGTGAGGGCTTGTTCTACATGTGTCTTTTCTTGCACTCACCATCGTAAGGGAGGGGACCGCCCATTGGGGGGCTAGCGCCCCAGTACGGGCACCCCTGGCCGCTGCCACCTGGTGCGTGTCCAGGGGCCTGCGGTCCGGTTTCTTTTTTTTTTTTTTTTTGAAGATTTATTTTATTTTTGCATACAAGCTGGGGTACAGGCCAGAGGCGTGGGGTGGCGAGAGGGTTCACCAGAGACAGAGCGGGAAGCAGAACAGGCAGATCAGAAGTACACTGCTGAGGGGAGCAGCGGGCGAGGCAGGAGAGGTCTGCCGCGCCATGTGGGACTCTCCCCGGCTGGGTGTCGAACTCGCGTCGCTGCTGCCGACAGCTCCACAGCGCAGCGCCTAACCGCTGCGCCCCCGGGGAGGCCCTCGGCCCGGTTTCCGCAGGTGTCTGCACGTCACATAAATGGCACCAGGCCACAGGTGGGGCGGCGAGGCTGCCGGCTCTGGCACCGCTGTGTTTCTGAGGGTCATCTGCGCGGCGGTGTTCCGAAGGGGAGGCAGCGGCGCCTGGAGAGGAGGAGCTGTCTCCCGAGGAGGGCCTTCTCCAAAGCCCGGGTCCCGCGCAGCTGGGTGCGGAGTATTTACTGACTAAAGCAAGGGGTGCGGGCAGCCGGGGTGCGAGAGCCCGGCGAGTGGCCTTGAGAGCACTCACAGCTGTTCCCTCAAGGCTTCAGCCTGCAGGGGGCGTCCCAGCGTCAGCCAATCAGCAGGGCAGCCTGGCGTTCGCCACTCACATTCACGTCGCCGTGCAGCCAGGTTCTCCCTCCGCTGTCCTCCGCACGCTTCGTGAATTTGCCACCATTTACTTATCTCTTTTCGTGGAGATGGGTATTTGGGTTGTTTCCTTTATTCTGTATTTAAAAGAGAAAGAAAGGCTGCGGGGAAACTGAGTCACGGAGTATGGCGCAGGAGGCTATTGGTCCGACCCGCAGGGACTCAGCGCAGGACCGGGAGCGCAGGGGCCGCCAGAGGGAAACGCCGACCGGAACAGGAGCCCAGCAGAGCCCGGCGGGGCCCAGGCGGCCAGAGACGCAGGCGCGGTCGGACGGCTCCAGCGGGGGCAAGCGCGGATCTGCGGCTGCAGGTGGACAGCGCGGGGGTCCTCCCAGGGGACGGGGTCCCCTAGGGTGGGCGGGTCTGTTCGCAGGAGACGGTTCATGGGGAGGAGCTTAGGAGCCGCCCTAAACACCGCCCCTCAACGCAGGGGTCCGATGCGTCAGAACTCAAGGGAAATTCTGGGCCGCACGGGCCTGTGCCGTGGCCCCCCAAGTGGACGCGGGGGTACCCCATCCTGCTAACCATCTTTGCTGGCAGTGAGAACCCTGACGCGGCCGAGTCCCTAAGTCACTGTGTAGAGACGACGCCCCGGCGGACCCGGCCTCCGCGGGGCATCCCGGAGAAGACCCAGCCGCGGAGCTCGCTCCCCGCCGCTGTCAGCCCAGTGCGCGGCGGCTCCCCGCGCCCGGAGCCCCAAGGCGGCCCCGGGCCCACCGCCGCACGCACCCCTCCTGGATTCAGGAGCGTAGCAGTGGACGTCCCACCCTGCCAGGTGTCACCAGAAGTCGCTGCCACAGCACGTGCGCGCCAAGCCAGCTCCCGCCGGAGCAGCCGAGCTGATGGAGCCCCCCCCAGCCCGGCTCCGGCCAAGCCTTCCCCTCCGGCGACTAAACAGCCTCCGAGCTGATGTCGACGCTTGCAATGCTGTTTTCAGTGAACGAAACCAGTAGCACACTGCCCAGAAGCTGGCTCACCCACGCCTCGCTCAGTCCTGCGGCTCTTCCAAGAGCTAGAGGCCGGGGTGGAGTCCAGGTCACCGCCCGGCAGAACGTCCACCCTGTGTCCCCCACGTCCCCCTGCTGTCCCCTCACCCGTCTTCTTTCAGGGTCAGCTCATATTAATAGTGACCCCTTCCCTGCTCCCCAAATATTTTTAAAATATATAAATAATCTTACTGCGCTTTCAAGAATTCCTCATGAGACACCTTGTCAATGTGCTTTGAGATGAGGGGTCAGCTCCGGGGTGGGCGCCCCCCGCCCCGCTCCCCATCACTGCACACCCCATCACCTACACGGCCCTCGGCCGAGTCTGAGCCTGCTAGATAAGGTTACTGAGAATACGAAGCATTTCATCGACACAAATGGCTCACATATTTCTGTGGGATTTTCTATTAAAAATATTTTATTTGTGGGCCTCTCTGATGCCCTAGGGGTTAAATCTCAGCATTATCACCTCTGCGCCCGAGTTCGATCCCCGGCCAGGGAGCTTCCCACAGGGCGCAGCAGACCTCCCCTGTCTCCCTGCTGCTCCCCTCAGCAGTGGATTTCAGTGGATCCGCCTGTTCTGCTCCCTGCTCTGTCTCTGGGGAGTCCTCTCACCCGCCCACACCTGCCCTGCACCTCAGCTCTTACATGCATAAACAAATAAAAATAAATCTTTAAAATTATTGTATCTGCATTTAATTTTATCTCATTAAATCTTCATCACTTTCATGTCACTTTTTCTTTTCATATTGCAATGGCTAAGACTTGAGCATCTTTCCCTTGCAGAACTAGATGTTTCGAGTGATTTTTCTGTATCTGTGGGAATGATTACAGGGTTTTCACTGACTGATGGAGTCTCTGACTTCAGCCATCCCTGGGTCCCCGTGACGGCCTGCTGGACACTGGCAGTCGCTGAGAAACAGCCCGGGCCGGGGGTCCGGATTCGGGGGGAGAACGAGGCTGTGGCCCCTCGGCCTTTCCACGTCAGCCTGCCCCGCTGCCGGGCCTGACGCTCTTGCTCTGCGGTCGAGCCCAGGCCTCAGGGCCGGAGGCACAATGCGAGCCCTGAGACGGGGAGGCGCCTCCCCCACCACAGAGCGGCCGGGGCTCACCCGTTGCCAGCCACAGCCTGCCAGGCAAAAGCCGAGCCCCAGCGCTGCAGACGTCCGGGGCGCGTGAGACACTGCAAGTCTGGACTTCCAGAAAAATGCAAACCTTTCCTTAAATGCGAACTAATTCTTAAATGCCCGTTTTAATTTAAGTTGATGAGGGAAGCAGGCCTCCCTGTGAGCCCGTGAGGCCCAGGCCTGCAGCCTGGGGGGGGGGTGCAAGGGGGGGGCGCAGGGGGGGCTGGGGGGCGCCCTCCTTCACAGATATCCCAGCTCCTTTTATCAATTCCTCTCTCACCAATGGGGCCAATACCCTGAGCTGCGATGCGCAAATACGCTTCAGAAGTGTGAAATAAATGCAAGCCTATTCTCACTTCTAACCTGCGAGTGCCCGCTCTTCGGTGAGGAGGGGACGGCGGCGACTGCTCACACCCCCGTCCCCAGAGGCCCCTCTGAGAGCCGGGGAAGCAGGTCACCAGCGTAGCAGGTGCACGGTCAGGCAGGAGCGTCATGCGTGTCCCTTATTGTCCCTGCAGCCTAGATGCTGTCACCAAGTGGAGCTAAGGGGGCTTGCGGCTGGGTACTGGGTGCTTTGCACTGGCCAGTGGACACGGGTGGTCTGCCACATTCCCCGGGGGGCAGCTGTCAGCAGATCTCTGGGGCTCCTGAGGTCACTTCTGTACCAAACCCAGCGTCCGGGGCCGCAGTGAGAGAAGACTCAGGCCCGTGAGCTGCTGGCCTTCTAATTCCAGAGACGGAGGTGCCTTGTCAGGCCCGGCCGCCCAAGAGAAGACGCTAGGCTGGCAGGGCAACCCGGACTCAGCGAATGGAGGGAGTGTGGCAGGGAAGACGAGAGGGGCTGCAGGCAGAGGCGGCGTGGGAGGACTCGGGGCAGGGCTGGAGCAGAGGGAGCTCGGGGAGGCGGCGGACGGGCCAAAGCTGGGCGCTGTGAGCCACCTGTTGCGGACAGAGCGGCACCCACGGCTTGCCCGGAGTCTCCCTAGGGGCCCGGGGATCTGGCAGGATGCCAGGGGCTCTGCGCCTGGACCCTGGACCCGAGGGCCGGGGCTGCAAGAGGGACCCGCGGCTGCCCAGGGGGGCTGCGCACCTGCAGGGCGCTGCGCTCACCTGCCCCAGCGGAAGGAAGGCGGCGCTGCGGCTGGGGGTGCATCTGCGCGGCCCCACAATGCCGCAGTGAGCCCCGCTGATTAGGATGCAGAGCCCTGCAGAGGGCGAGGCGCAGCTGGACAGCAGCTTCCCCCGCAGGCCTTTGAAAAAGCCTCTCACAGCTGGAGAGAAAAGAGCCGGCCCACTGGCCGCCATTGTGAAGCGCAAAGGGTCCTTCTGAGGGCGGAAGCAGAAGTTCACCCAGCTGTCAAGTATTTGAAATGTAAAAACCCCAGGACTCCTGGGGGAGGGGAGAAGACAGAGGCCACGTCAGAGGAAACGCAGGCGGCCGGGGGCTGAGGAAACCGTGGGCCGAGGCGCTCTGAGCCATCAATAAGGCTTTCAGAGCCCGGGCAGAAAAAACTGCTCCGGAAGGGCAGAGAGGGGCGCGCAAGGCCGGAGCGGGGCTTGCGGGCCGCAGGGGCGCTCGCAGGCGGGCTCGGTGGGAAGGGGGCAGCCAGCGTGGGGCTGGGGTGCCTCTCCCTGCACCCCAGCTCCTGCACACCCTGAAACCCCAAGGCACCCCCGCCCCCTGCCCCGGCCCCGGCCGGACCTCGGTGCCCCCACGTGCCTCCCTGCCGGGGTCCTCGCCCCAACTTCCCCTGTTCCCGACAGCCCACAGTCAAGCTCAGCCTCCGCTCCCCGCCCCCTTTCTAGTTCCCACACCAGGACCCCACTTGGAAGAACCGGCGGGGGTCCGCGCCCTCGGAATCCCTGTTCTGACAAAGGGAGTCAGTGGCTGCGCCATCGCTGGCGCGGAGGGAGCGCGGGGTGCTATGGCTGGGGCCAAGCTGGGGTGGGGCAGGCAGGCGAGCCCCGAATCCTCAAGTGGGGGGTCTGATCCCCAAGAGCCGGTGCGTGGCGCAGGCAGGTCAGGAGCAGCCAGCGGAGAGAACACAACAGTCTCCCGCGCTCTCAGCCGGGAGGAGCCCAGCGCCCCGCCGCCCGCCCCAGCACGGTCCCGGGGCCTCGCACGCCCAGGGCCGGACAGAACAGGCCCCCCGCGCCCGCCGGCCCCCCGCCCACAGCTAGACCATCTTGATCCTGGACGAATCGCAGCGGCCTTACTGCACCGTCATTATTTTTTGTTCCCTTGATATCATCTGAGGGGAGCAGCTCAGAGCTGTGCCCCATGTGGACGCGCCTGACAGACGCGGGGCTGCCCCCGCTCCCACACCTGGCCTTGGGGAGGGGCTGGTCTACCGAGGGAGGACTCCCCTCCCGCGCTGGGGGGCCCCTCCTGGCAGGGGTCGTCGGGCCACGCGGCCTGGTTCTCCCCGGCCGGGGTGAGGCCTGCCCGCCCCCGTTCCGGCCGAGCGTGGGGCCGGCTCCCTGGCCGCGCCGCGCGTCTGTTCCGCACCGGCTTCGGCAGCAAACTCCGGGGTGCCGCTGTGCGCAGCCGCCTCGGGCGGTGCCGAGGGGCGCCGCGGGCCCTCTGGTCTGAGGCGTGTGCGGTTTCCCGGCATACCCAAGGCCTGCCCTCTCTTCCCGAGGGACACACGGGGACGTCCACCCTGTGCGTGCCGTTCTGCCCGCGCAGCCCCCGCTCCTGAGCGGTCAGGCTCGCTCTCCTCCGAGAAGACGTGTTCTTACCGAGAGAGGACTCCCAGGAGGAGTGGGGTGCAGGGGCAGGAGGCGGCAGACATGGGTGATGGGTATTGGGGTCCCCCGAGATGCTCAGTGCAGGAGGACAAAGGACAAAGGGCTGGATTCAGGGACGTGCTCCCAGGAGCAGCCCAGGACAGGCGCCCAGCCCTGCAGGCAGGGGCGGCTGAGGGTCCAGCGCTGAAGGAGGGGCCCCAGGCCTGCACCCGGACTCCGAAGAGGCGCAGCTGGGGAGCCGCAGGAGGAGCCGGGCCCTGGAAATGCCCACCAGGCCCGCACACGGCCCAGCTCTTCCTCGGAGTAAGCATCCCGCGTGCAGGGTGCGGATGCGCACGGGGTCCCCAGACAGGAGGCGCCCCTCCGCCCAGCCTTGGGTCTCCCTGTCCGGGGCCCTCAGAGGGAAGGTGGATTAGAGGCAGGCCGCGTCAGGTGAGGCGCCGAGACTCCGCTTCGCAGTGATGGGGGAACCACGACTTAGGATAGGCCAGGCCCCGCCCGCACAGGAGGGGGAGGGGCCAGCATCGCCCGGCCGGCTGTACCGCGGCGGGTCCACACAGCGACCCGGCGGGCGTCGGGCTGCGGGAAGGCGCTGCGGGGGCCAGGGGCCAGGCCGGGGGCAAAGCGGGGGACACTGAGGCCGTCGCAGCATCTCTGGTCCCTGTCAGACGCCACGGAGTCACTCAGAGTCAAGAGACTCTCTCAGGGCAGTCTCTGCTCTGGGTCCGGGCAGCCATATCTCTGCCCGCCGGTGCCTCTGCGGGTCCTTTGCACCAACTCCGTCCCTCTGCGGGCAGCGGCCTCCTGCGCCCCTGACCTGTACCTGCCGGGGCTGCTCCTCACCGCCCCCTCAGCAGAGGCGGCCACGCAGGCCTCAGCAGAACTGTCCCTTCGGGGAGGCTCTTCCCGCCCACTCGGGCCTGCGCGAGCGCTCTCCGTTCTTCTGTCTCTTCCCCTAAAATCCTGTTCTTTAAATATATTCGACGTCTCTGTGTCGTGGAGAAACTCGCCGCGTGCCGCTGAAGGGAGCTCTGGGGACGCCTTTCCCGGAGTGGACCCAAGGACCCGGCTCTCAGACCCATCGACCCCCAAAACGACATCAACCGCGCCCGGTCCGCGGCGTGGCTCTGAGGCCGGCGCCGGGTCGCCCGCCGAGGCCTCCCTGCCCGCTCTGCAGCAGCCGCTCTGCCGCCCGCTCTCCTGCACTGCCCGCGCCGGCCGCACGGTCACACGCTCCGCCCCAAGGAGCAGCTCCCCGTCACCCTGCGCCCACGGGGCTGTCCTCTTTTCTCGCCTTTGGGATCTCTCAAGAGGGAGCCAGATGCTAACCGTTTCTGCCTCATCCGAACCACGGATAGCAGGCTCCCAGCGCTTTCCTCAAGCGCCCTGCGTTGACTTAGAGTCAGGCAGGGCCTTCTCGCGCTGACCCAGCCAGCCCCCCGCTCGGAAGACGCCCAGCCCCCCGCTTCCAGCAAACCGCCCTCATCAGCCGAGACAGGCAGTTGGAAAGCCAAGATCTTGCGCTTCGTCCTAGATGGCCTCTGGGTCTGTTAGTGCTACCCCGAAACTTCCACCTTAATATTCTGTCACATTTTCATTAACAAATTCGGAATTAGGATGATGGAGGTTAAGAGGAGAAAATTTGGGACGGAGGCGTCCCAAGGGCCAGACACTGGAGGTGGGGTAGCGTGCTTAGCGGGGTGGGCCCTTAAACCAGCTGTAGGGAAAAACACCTTGTGGGCAACGGCTATGGAAAGTGGGGGGCATGGAGACGGGGCCATCCCAGAGGATGCTCTGTCCTTACAAACCAATCTGTCACCTTGCAAAGAGATCAGTTCGACCATAGGTAACAGGTCCGCAGCTCCGTCTGGCCTGTGTCGTGTGCGCCTCCTCTCCCCTCCCCTCCTCTAGCAAACCTCACCTTTCTGGACAGAGCCAAGCAGCTTTGTCTCTTTGGCAGCCTCACTGTTGCGCTGAAAGGGGAACTCAGCTGAAACTTCTTTTTTTTTTTAAAGATTGATTTATTTATGCATACAAACTGGGGTACAGGCCAGAGGCGTGGGGCAGCGAGAGGGTTCACGAGAGACAGAGTGGGGAGCAGAACAGGCAGATCAGAAACACACTGCTGAGGGGAGCAGCGGGCGAGGCAGGAGAGGTCTGCCGCGCCATGTGGGAATCTCCCCGGCCGGGGATCGAACTTGTGTCGCCGCTGCCAGCAGCTCCGCAGCACTGTGCCCGACCACTGTGCCCTCTGCTGAAACTTCTCTCAGATGGGTCCCAAGGAGCCCTCCCTGAACCCCACACCTTTTCAGACAAAGGGGAAAGAATCACAGCCCGAGACGATGTCACCGACACTTCGCGCCCCAGCCCTGCGGGAAACATCCTCGAGAGAACAGAGGAGAAGGGGCGTGCTAGAGGGCGGGCGGAGATGGGGACACCAGGCTTGCCAGCAGGCAGTGTGGCCCCGGGCCGGCCAAGTGGGGGGTGCAGGGCACTGCCTCGAGGGCGAGCTCGGCCTGTCTGTGGCCAGCAGAGCTGTGCAGGCTGGGGAGAGGCCAGAGCCCACGCGGACGGCAGGGCCCGGGCTGCCCGGCCCCCAGGCAGGCGGCCTGTCCATCATGGGGGCATCTCGGGTGGGTCTTGAATTTGTTCCTTCGAATGAAGATAAGGCAACTTGAATTTGAGAAACCACTCAGAAGACAGAAGCTCCAAGAATTTGCGTTTAGAAATAGGCCTTTCTCAGCCCAGGCCGAGGAACGCCGCCCCAAGGGGCTCCTTAGGGTTTCAGCAACTGCAGGGCTTGGCGACGCATGGCTGGTAACTGAGGAACAGAAAAGGCAGAAGTCACCCCGAGGGCCTCCCTGGGGGCGCAGGGGTTGAGTCTCAGCCTATGGAGCTGTCCGCAGCCACCGCAGCACGAGCTCGATCCCCGGCCAGGGAGCTCCCCACAGGGCGCAGCAGACCTCTCCTGTCTCCCGCTGCTCCCCTCAGTAGTGGGTTTCAGTGGATCTGCCTGTTCTGCTCCCCACTCTGTCTCTGGGGAGTCCTCTCGCCCCTGCACCTCTGGCCTGCACCCCAGCTCTTGTGTGCAAAAATAAGTCTTAAAAAAAGAAAAAAGAAGTCACCCTGATATTTTATGTCATGAAACTGGGTTTGGCCCTGTGGCGAGCAGGGGTCTGAGACGAAGTCGGTGGCACCCCACTGTTGGGGGGTAGTGCCTGCGGCGGGGGGCTGAGGGCGGGACTCACTTCAGCGCCCGGGTCCCAGCCCGAACTGCTCTTGATTTTATTCGAGACCAATATTTTTATTTAAGAAAATCATCAAAAAATGGGCATTAGACTATGGCCATTGGGGCCCTGAGATACCAACACACAACTTCATGCATGTTGTCTGCACGAGGCTTCATACAAGGCACAGAAACCGAAGCTGCTCGTTTCCGCAGCAACGTCCGAGAGGCCGGCACCTGGGCGCTTTCTCCAGGCCGGGACTGGTGCCCTAGGGAGCACCTAATTTCCAGCCACACAAAAATGCATTTGAGGCCCAAATTTTGTTGCCCCACAGCGCCATCTAGCGTCCAGTCGGGCTCACGCCAAGGGCCGATTCCCCAGGGAGACTGAGGCCACCCAAGTGCCCACCTGCTTTACAGGGAAAGTTCTGGACTGACCCCAGCGCCCCTGCAGAGGTCTCCCCGGAGCTGAGGCCCATCTGCGCAGGGGGCGCCAAGTCCGGAGCCCCCCAGCCCGGGGGTGCTTCGGCGCGAGAACCTGCCGCTTCTCCTTCGGGGGTCGGCCTTCCCGGCATACTCGGTTTTGATTAGATTTTTAGTTAATTATAATGTAATTTGTAGATTGTGGGTGATCGCTTTGCTTTAATGATAGTCATTAAAATTTTCATATACATATAATTACCCAGAACATTATTTTGTCCTAAACTGCGAGAGTGGGCTAAGCAGACACCTCTGAAGCGAGACCCAGAGGCAGAGGCGGCCAGGCCCCGGCCCAGCGGCGCGGCCAGTGCCCAGCTCGCCGGCGGGCGCCTCCCGGGTGGGGCCGCGCCCAGGCCCAGCATCTCGGACGCTGCGAGGGACCTAGACCGAGGCGCCTGAGCCCGAGGGCCGCATCTGCGACCAAGAAGGAAAGTTCATTCCTCACGCGCACGTTCTGGGGCGCGGAGGCGTCGGGGCTGCGCTGCGCACCTCGCCGCCTCGCTGCGCCTTCCCTCGTTTTATGGTCGAGGATGGTTCAGCTCGGGGATGTGAACACGGAAGCCGGGTAGTCAGCGCGTGCCGGGCGGGCCTGGGGCGAGCCAGTGCTGCCCGGCCGGCTCTGCGCTGCGCCCACCTCACGGAGCCGCGGGGCTGAGCGCGCCCGTAGGTACAACTGACCCTAAAAGCTTCTTTATAGGAAGTGGGGGGTCCACAGTGTTTTATCTGACTGTGCATCTGTGTGTGGGTCCCTGTATCTGTCCTCGTCTATCATCTACCTATCACCTGTTTATCTGACATCTATCATCTCTCTTTCCATCCAGCCACCCACTGCTCCGCCACCCATCTTCCTACTTGCCCTCTGCATCCGGCTGCCTCTCTGTGGATCTCTCTGTTCACGTCTGTTCACGTGCCTCAGTTTCTCTCTAGCGACCAGTGCACTCACCGGCTGCAGAGCCTTCCTCACGCTCTTGGACAAACAGCATGGCTGCGGCCCCAAGCAGCTCGCGGGGCTACTAGCCTCGCCACTCCTCGCTGGAGTGAGGCTGCAGCTGAGTGAGGGGAAGTAGTCGGGGCTCCCGCACCCTGTTTTGGGTGCCGTGTCAAAGGTCAGGAAATGGTCTCCCTGTGGTCCGAGAGCAGGCTGCTGAGGCCTGCCCTCTGCCCCGGCTAGAGCAGACGACGCCCTTCTCTCCTGCCACAGTGCCCGCTGCCAGGCTGCGGTCACCCCCAGGGTGCGGGCTAAGGAGGGGCGCAGAGGGGGACAGCCTGTGCGGACACTTGACGTCCCCCTCTAGCCTGAAATTCTGCCCCCTCCCCGCCCAGTCCACTCATTATTCCTACAAAAACTCTGCCACCATGTCCAGGCCCTTTGAAACGCAGCGGCGCCTGAATTCCCCGTGCTCCTTTGGAATCGACGCCCGCGCTCGCGTGAGCTCACCGTCGTCACACGCGCGGCTCCTCCTCCCAGTGTCCGCCCTCTGGGCCCCCGACCCGCACCGCGGCCTACTGCCGCCTCTGGCCCCGGCCCTCCCAGGCCTCTCCCCTTTGCCTCTGTCTTGGGCTGAGGCTCGCGGAGCAGGGCCAGAGCTCGCTCCGTGTTGCAGGCTGGGCTCCCAGGAATGGGCTCCAGGGAGGTGCCAGCTGCCACGGGGAGCGCCCTGGCGTGGGGGAGGTGGGGAGAAGCAGCTCTGGAAGAGGAGGAAGCCAGGATGCCCGAGAAGGTCCAGACTGGAAGGGGCGGCCAGCACCCTGCCCTGGGGCCGGAGAGACATGGGCTGGAGCGCTGTCTTTGGCGGGGCCTCTCAGCCTGTGACCTTCGGTCCCTGATGTGGCCCTGGGTGGAGCGTCCACTCCCCTGTGTCTTTGTCGGCCAGTCGAGTGAGCCACAGGCCCCGGGCACTGCCGGCCGGTAGGATTTGCGTGAACGTGGTTTCAGATTTCAACACCGATCAAAGCCCTAAAACCACGAAGGAGGGGCTACTCCAAGAGGCCGGAGGAGGAGGAGGGACAGAGATGGGCAAACAGGGTGTGGGTCCCCCTTCCTTCATATTTGGTCCTTGTGATGTGCAAAGAGACCACCTGCAGGAGGGCTGGCAAGGGGCGCTCCCCGGGACCTGGGGTAGCGGCTCCAGCATTTTCCTGGCTTCTAGCCATGCAGAGTTCGTGGTTCTGCTCTCAGTGTCTCATCCGCCTGTCCCCCAGGAGCCAGGACAGTGGGGAGGGGTCCCAGACAGCAATGACAACGGAGGGAGGCAGCCTGGGTTCCGGCAGGGACCTGAATCACCCCAAGACCGTCACCTTTGTGCCCCCAAACCAAGGGTCTCTGTGGCCTATTTGCTTATCTGTGCAAACCGTGCCGCCCGAGTCAATCCTCCTTAGCAAGACAGCTCTCATCTCCTCAAGATTATTGGTCCCCGGGAAATGGCCTTATTTGTGAACATCTGATTGCTGAGAGGGGTTCTCATTTACAGACCACGAACAAGATTAAAGTGCTAATTTAAAAAGTGCTTAGCCCGGGTATTTAGGCAGCACCAGCCTCGCGAGTTTATGACTGCTGCTTCTGTATTGGTTGCGAACCAGGAGCCATTTCACTCTATTGCGCTGAAATGGATCAGATAAATCATATTAGGGAGCTTACAGAAGCAAGCGGGGACAGGGGCTCGCCTGAAAGCAGGAAAACCTGCCAGGCCTGACTTTCTCTCATCACGCTCTATCTCAAGCTCGATGCCTATTTAGAGCCGCGATAAGCCGCGCCGCAGCCCAACCCTTGTCCTCAGACACAATGCTGGGTTCCCCCGGTGCCACGGCATTTCAGCATTTTTTGATACAGTGTATTAAAAAGAGGGATTGTGGCTAATTCAAATGCAGCATCTTCTAATAAAAAAAAATAAAAACCTTCATGAAATGACAAGCTGCATTTGCAAAAGAAACCAGGTAGAAAGCCACGCAAAGCCACTCTCGTCGCCGGGATTATCTACCCCGGGCAGGCAGGGCTGATAAGAGAACTCATTTTACACACACCAGAAACGACACCGGGCGCGATCGCATGATCTCCCGGAATAGAAGGGAAGTTCAAGTCACCGAGGACAAAGGCCTCGCCTGCTTCCAGGTGTGACCAAGGGAACTCGCCTCGATTGGACGCAGGGCTGCCGGGTACAGGTGCCCCTGCGCCAGCGACCGCCCGCCCTGTCCAGAGGCAGCCCGGCCCGAGGGCATGTCCTGCTTGACCCTCAGAGGAGGCGGGGGCAGCAGGGGTGGGGTGTGGGGCGCGGTGGAGCGTCTCGCCTGTGCCACAGGCCCAGCGGCGAGGCCCCCCGCCCCCTAGGTCGCGCCCCCTTTGCCACGGCTTTCTGTGCCGTCTCCAAAACCGGTCACCTATCAGGACCCGGGAAACGGAAGTGGGGGGAGGAAGGGAGCAGAAGGGAAAGGACAGTGGGCGCACTCCATGAGTCGGGGTGGACAGAGGGTCAGCCTGAGCAGGGCAGCGTCCCATCAAGGTGACAGATCTAAAGACAGCTCGGAACCTGTTCACGGACAGTGGGGTAAAGGCAAAGAGGGCCAGGCGGGAGGGTCTCCCACAGGAGGCGAGATGCCCACCCATGAGGTGCCCTGGGGAGCACCTTTTATTTTTAAAAAAAGATTTATTTTATTTATTGATGCATACAGGAGCTGGGGTGCAGGTCAGAGGTACGGGGGATGAGAGGACTCCCCAGAGATAGAGTGGGGAGCAAAACAGGTGGATCCACTGAGATCCACTGCTTAGGGGAGCAGCAGGGAGACAGGAGGGGTCTGCTGCACCCTGTGGGAAGCTCCCTGGCCGGGGATCGAACTCGTGCTGCAGTGGCTGTGGACAGCTTCCTAGGCTGAGACTTAACCCCTGCGCCCCCAGGGAGGTCCGCACCTTTTATTTTTGATGCTGCAAAGATCTTTTCAATCTTCTGATTTTTAACCTTTCTCATCTATAAAATTGGACTCAAGGATTTACCTTGGAAGCATATGGTTCCCGGTCTCTGCTGCCGTGATAAGGCTGCAGCAGCGAGGCTGTGGGGAGGCGCCTTTAAGCAGCACTAGCTCATGGTAATGAGTTTCCAAAGTCTCCATCCATTCCAAAGGTAATTATACAATATCATGATTATAAGATTGTTCAGGGAGATGATACTAGCAATTATATTATCAATTAAAAAAGAGAAAATAGGAAAAAGAATCTTACCTTTGCATAATTTCCTAAGGCTGCAGGATTCGGTTTAAGACCATGCAAAGGGCATCAGAGATACAAATCCCTGCTGTTTCCACTCGACTCCTGAACCTTTCACTTCTTCCCTCAAGGGCGCGGTTGGAGTCCCCCCCACACACACACACCGAGAGTAACGCGCAGGGCAGCAGCAGCGCAGACCCTCAGGCGCAGACCCACCCGCTGCGAGGGCCCAGCAGATGCGGGGCGGGGTGGGCCGCGGCAGCCGCGCGTGTAGGGACAGAAAGACGGACGCTCCTGTGGGGGCTCGCGGGGTCGCGGCTGACGGGAAACGGCGCTGGCCGGCCCAGCGGCGCGGACCCGCGCGGCGGTGGAAGTTGCTCAGCACAGTGGTGACCCCCGCGAAGGAACAGGCGGCCGGACAGCTCGGGAGAGGCTGCGGGGCCGCCCAGTCCCGCCCGCGGCGGAGCTCACGCGCGACAGCAGAGCCCGACACTCGCGCGTCCGCCCACGGCGATCTCGGCCGCCCCCGCGGCCCAAGCGCGGAGCTGAGCGGAGAACGCGGCGCTTCCGAGATCCGCGCGGAGGCGCGGCCACCGTCCCGCTGCAGGCTGAGGGACAGACGGCAAATGCCGAGCCGCAGGGCCCGCAGGGGCAGAGGCCCGGGGGGCCAGGCTCGGAGAGACCACCCCGCCCTGGGCAGAGGGCCAGGCACTCGGCGGCACGGGGGACTCGCTCAGGGGGCTGGCAGCGGGCGGATCCTCGCGGGGAACGCGGCGGGAAAGCCGGTCTCTCTCCAGGTCGGGGGAAGCGGGGCCTGCGGACCACCCGCCATCCTCACAAGCCCTGCTGCAGGAGACGAGACGCCGCCTAACGCCAGAACCCCTGGGGTTTGTCAGCGCCTGAGCAACCTGGAGGGAGGGGCACCCCCAGGACACTCTGCCGTCCCCGGCTCAGGGCCCCCAGGCGGGCGGGGCGTGGGATGCGAAGTCGGGTGGAGCTTTCAACCCTTGGGCAGGAGCTCACCGAACGCGCCCGGCGAGCCGGCCCGCCCCGCACTGCCCCCCACAGCCCCAAGGCCAGTGCAGCCTCTCCTTCACCCCGGCATCACACGAGGCTAGCAAGCAGAGCTCCGGGCGCGCTGGGAGGCAAGAGGCCGGGGCGTCAGCTGCGTCAGAACCAGACTAGGCGCGGCAGGCTGTGGGGATAGCCAGCCGCCGATCTGAGCAGCTGCGACTCGCGCAAGGCCTCTGATGAGTGAGGGCGGCAGTAGGTGGGAACAGACGTGCGGTGTAGGCAGGAGAAGGGGTTTCTAAGAGAATCAAAAATAATGCTAGAAATTGAGACACCTAGCAAAAAATAAAAATGCCTTTGATGAGCTTACTGGTATCCTGGACATAGCTGATGGGAGTATGAGCTTGCGGGTCTCTGGATAGAAACCTCCCAAATGAAAAGGTGTAAGAGAAGCAGGAGTAGCCTTGGGCAGTGATGGTGAATTCGGGGTGGGGGGGGAGGGCGGGGCTGGTGTGTTCACACAAATCTGAGTAGGTTACCCTGCACCCCTAAATCATACACGGTGTTCTCAACCAACATCCCTTCAAAAAAATAATCCAATAAAAAAGACTAGAAAAAGCAGAAAATTCACGAATGGTGAGACAACTAAAGAAGGTGTAATGGTGATGCCAGAGAAGAACATGAAAAAGGAAGGCAAGAAACCATGGAAGCACTGATGACTGGGGATTTTGACCAAATTATCACCAGGCACTAAACCTCAGACACAGGAGAGCAGAGAACACAACTGCCCCCAAAGACACAGGCACATCTTTTTAAAACTGTAGAAAATCAAGCTCATGTGAAAACACATAGGGCATAAGGCACCTTGACAATTTTCAAAGACTAGCAGAGATGAAATGCCTGCTCTCAAACCACAGTGACATTAAACTAAGTGTCAGTAGAAGAAAAATAGGGGGGAGATTCCAAAATAATTAGTGATTAAGGAACACACTTCTGAATAACACGCAGAGAAATTTACAAATCTTTGAGCTAAATGAAAATGTAAACACAACATATAAGAAACACGTGCTGCCAAAGCAGTGCTGGGAGGTAAATTTATAGCATTGGTTGCATATAGTAGGAAAAAAAGATTTAAGATGAATAATCTAAACTTCTACTTTAGGGAATTAGAAAAAGAAGAGTAAACAAAACCTAAAGCTAGCAGAAAGCGAGGAGATGGATAACAAAACATTAATAGAGAAAATCAGCAAAACCAAAAGCTGATTCTTTGAAGAGATCAGAAATTGGTAGCACCCTTGACTAGGATAACCAAGAAAAAAAAAAAAAAAGAGGACCTAACTTACTAAAGTCAGAAATTAAAGAAAGGAGATTCCGAGACATCACATGGACAATTTTAGCCCATTAACTTAAAATCTAAATGAACAAGATGACGGTGAGGAAAATTATAAAACTCTAGGGAGCAAAATTGGAGAACCAGCTAAATGAAGAAAATTTTCATGTTAATGGACAAAAAAAGTGAATATTGTAAAATTGCTAGTCCTTTCAAAATTGACCTTATATATTTAACACAATTGCAGTAAAAAAACCCAGCAAGTGATTTTTGTAGATCTCCACAATAGATCCTAGAGTTTATATGGGGAAATAAAAGATGCAGTCAATAAAATATTGATGGAGAAGAACAAAATTAAGAGCCTGCAATAGCCCGACTTTGAGACTTACTCTGAAGGTACCGAACCAAGAAAGTGGACTGGTGAGAGAACAAACTAAGAGATGCTGTTTGTGAATAAAGACCCCAGAAATAGAGCAACATAAACACAGCCAGCTTATTAATGGCAAAAGTGAAAAGACAATATAGTGGAGAAAAGCAATCATTTAAACAAACTTTGGGAAGAAATAGAATTTCACTTGCAAAAAAAAAGTAGACATTCCTTACACCTTTCCCAGAAAAAGATAACTCAAAATGGAGCCTAATTATAATCATAATTATAAGACTTGTAGAAGATAATATAGGAGAAAATCTGGATGGCCTTGGGAGTGAGATACAAAGTGTCCACATTCATAGCCTCCATGTTTTCAGGTACATGGTCTCCACTGTGCACGGGGAGGGAGCAGGAAGGGGTGGTGCTCAACAAAATAAGCCAGAAGGAGAAGGACAGACCGGGTGTTGTCACGGATACGTGGGACACAGAGAAGCCAAACCAAGGGCAGATGAAGACTAGCAGTACAGCCAGCCCTTGCGAGCTGAGTGCAAATCTAAGCTACCCGGAAGGGCAGGGGGTGAGAGGCGGGTGGCGAGAGGGGGAGGGAGCACAGTGGACTCTGGGAGCTCAGAGGAGGACTGTGGGCGTCTGGTGGTGGAGGAGGGAAATTCCTGTCAAAACACTGACAAGGATGGAAAACAATGGTACCGGACTTAAAAAAAAATAAGTCTTGTGAGTGGATACTTAGTGAACACGGGAGTGGTTTCTGCTCCTTGGGGGGCCACCCTGGGTCTCCCCCGAGCATGATACGGCAGAAAGTGCACACGACAGACACACAGCCCGGCAGCCCCGACACGGGCACCCCTCACTCCGTGCGGTGGGCACGGCCTCCGTCCGGGGTGCAGTGTCCTCTCTGTGCAAGTGCACGTGGCCAGCAGCTCCTCTCAGGGGACTTCACGTGCCGCTGCAGGCAGGGGCTGGGGGGCAGCAAGGACTCGGGGACACTCAGGGCGGGGAGGCCTCTGGCACCGCCCGCAGCAGTGAGGACCACGAGGGGGCACGGCGGTTATTCTAGAGCTGTGCCCTTGAGCTGGGCAGCCCCCCAAGCCTTCCTGGCCCGTCTGCCCGGCGGAGATAAGCTGCCTCCTGAGCCCGGGCAGCGTGCACCGAGGAAGATAATGCTTGCAAGTTCAGGGCACGGGAGTCGGCCCTGGCACAAGCTCGGAGAATGAAAATGCTTCCGCTCACGGTCCCAGGGGGTCGAAAGCAAGAAAATACAACAATAAAGAAGAAGAAGGAGGAAAAAAAGGAGAGATGGATTGCCGTTCTTTAAATAAAATCGGGGAGCGAGGTGTGAGAAAAATAGAGAACTCAGAGCATGGAGAAAGAGGAATCGCTGCAGGCACTTGGAATGGTGCTGAAAGATCCTCAGAAGCAAGAGCTTCTTTTAAAATATTGGAGTTCCTCCATCTGGGAAGCTTGGGGAGAGAGGAGGAAAAAAATTAAATTAAAGCGTTTGAAAGTATATTATAGTTTTATCTCCTCGGCTCTGCAATTTCAGAAATAATATAATCCTATGGAAATATGCTGCCAGGGGAGTTTGGTAGTGGCACCCTGGCAGAACGGGACCGAATGATGTCAAAAACGCTTATATAACAGTTTTGTTTTATTCATTTACATAAATCACATTTACCGTAGGTGTTTTATTCAAAATAAAGTTTGGGAAAAATAAATGGAACAGATGAACCTAGGCAAACCTGGTAATTTTTTCAGGAGTAGTGTTTGATGATAAAGGCATAAGAGCATCATGTGGTATCATTTCACTCAGGCACAATATGGATCATCCATATGGAGCAGAAGTTGATAATACTGCAAAGAAGCAAAAATAAACAGAGCAGATGTACTTGTAAAACCGAGTCTGCCTCCACCCCTGCGTACCTGCCTCGCACTGGAGAAGTTTCTGCAGAAACTCAAAACTGGCTTCAAGTCACCTCCCGGCCGTGCGCCTGGGGAGGGGACCCGCAGCGACCCGCTGCACGGTCACCGGCCTGCAGAAGCACGGGCTCCCCCGCCAGGGCTGGACCCGGGCCTGGGACGCCGCAGCTGAGTTCCCGCAGAGCCCCACACCCACCCAGGTGAGGAGACAGGCGCGTTTCTGGGCGGGTCCTCGGGGAAAGTGACGCCACTGCCCAGAGGGGTGCCGTGAGCGTGAGATGCGCTCGGGATCTTTCCGCGGGACCTGGGAGGTCAGCGAGCCCCCTGCCCAAGGAGGACAGGTGTGCGGCGTCTCAGGGTCACCGTCTGACGCGATTTTGACGTGGCACCATTGTGTGCCCGAGAGCAGGTCTGCACTGGCCTCGGTGCCAACGGCAGGCGCGCGAGACGTCCTCCTCGAAGGCGGCTTCTCGCCCGCCTCATCACCCGCCCGGGCCAGGGCGGAGCCAGCGGCCCAGTGAGCCTGGGCCTCGCGGCCAGGCTGGGCCGGGCACAGCCGGGGCCCTCGTCCCGGCCCTCGTCCCCGTGCGCGCGTCGGTCTCTCGTCGGCGGGGCTCCAGCTCGCGGGCCTGGGCTGAGCCTCGGTGCCTGGGATGCACCTCTGGGGGCAGTGGGCCCCCAAGACCAGGTCTGAGGCGCAAGCCGAGGAAGTCACGTGGCGGCGTAGGTAGGGGGCGGCGCCCCCGCGGCTGGCCGAGGGCCACGTGACCGGGCGTGGAGTGCGGCCCAGTCCTGGCAGCCTCATCCCGGACGGGCGGAGCGTGGACGCGCGCGCCTCCTTTTACTGTGCGGCCTTCGCTGTGCCTGTCCGACGCGGGGACTGTGTAGCCGCACCCACTGGCGTCATTTTTCTAACAGCTCGGATGATGATTGGCAACTGGGGGCAATTTTTCCTAACTGTACATTGTATTTTTAGGTCTAATGCTATTGCACACTTCCTAGACACAATTTGGTCTGCAATAAAACATGGCTTCTAGGTGCTCCTGACTGGGCTCTTGTGTGACTGGCAGTACTGGCTTTAGTGCAAGGCTGCATGACTCGCTAGCAGGAAGGAGTCTTCAGCCTTCACCTGTGGGGGGGCGCCCGTCCTCCTTGGCCCTTGACCTTCTTTGCCTCACCAGCCTATCTTGTCAGAAAGTGCATAGTCCCTAAAGGCCTGGAATTTGCAGAGATGACCTGCCTGCTGTGAAGTCCCTTTGCATATTCTACAAAAGGTGCTTGGGAATTCCTTTCCCTAGAGAACCGGGGCTGCATGCATCAGAGAGAAGCAGGCAGATGTGCCTTCAGCAGCCAGAACACAATGGAAAGGAGCTGAGGACCAAAGGGAAAACGGAACCCAGGAGGGAAATTCTCCTCTTTGCCATAGTAAATGTAGTCACGTGGGCAACAGCTGGAAGGCACCAGACATGGCCCCTGATCGAATCAAGTAGCCACCCATCTGCTCGGTTCCCAAAGCAGCGAGGAAAAAATAGCACCCACGTCCCCCGCACTCCAGCTGTCCTCACCATCCAGTGTGCGGTGATTTTTTTTCTAAAAATAAAATGAAATAAAATCATCACTTTTCCAATCAAGAGGACACTTGTCTAAGGAACAATCACACGAGACATGAGCCACCTGATCCAAAGAAACCTGTGGTTTGTAAAAGCAGCGCAGAAGTCACCCCTCCCCTAGCGGGCGCCCCTGACCACAGCCCTGAAGTCAGCCTTTGGCGGGGCGCACAGCTGCGGGGTGGGCGGAGCTGAGTCCGCCGGGCTGGGCGTGAGCCCCGAGGGCTCTCTGTCCCCAGGATGAGGACATCTTGGGTCACATTGTAGATTTCATGTATTTCTCATCCGATCTCCCACCAGCAGCCCTCCGTGGAATGTGGACATATGTCAATACTCAAGAATAGAACTGGCAGATATTTGCAGACACGCAGCCTTCGGGGCTGCCAGCATTATCTTAGTCGGGTTCTCTTTTAGAGGAAACACAAATCAAGCAAACACTTCCCCGTGGATTTCAAGTTTTACCACAGCAGTTTCAAAGGAGGCTTCCATCAAAGGGGGAGGAAGGGTTTTCTGTCCCAGCAAGGAGAGCCTGCCCTCCTCCCTGACCCCTGCCGCGCGGACGTGGTCTGGAAGGACACCCCATGTGCCCCCGAGGCCCCCCACGTGGGCGCCGTGTCAGCAACTTCTCTCGCGTCCTGGCGGGGAGTGGCACTCGCCTTCCCTGGAGCTGTCCGCGCGCACCTGCTCCGTGCGTGTGACCCCTTCACTAAGTGCTCGCTTTTTGTCAAGTGACACTTACATAGTGACTATCACCTGCCAGCCACTCCCCGACGTCATTTCCATACATTGGCTCACTGACTCCCCCTGCAGTTTTGGGGCCTAGAGATGGCGGCGGTGCTCCTCAGGTGTGGAAACTGAGGTAGGAAGCGTGAAGGCCCTTCCCCGGGGTCCCAGCACGGGCCGCGGCACCTGCAGAGAAAGAGCTCCCGGGCTCCTTCCTCCGGCGCACTTTGCCCGGCACCGGCGTCTCGAGAGCAGGGGTCACCCGCGGCTTCTCGTTCACCCATCGCGTGTCTTTTGGCCGGCCGCACACTGCCGACCCGTCGCCGATAGGGGTGCCACTTTAGAGATAAATCGGCAGCGTCATACCCGGGGGTTTGGTGCCAGCACCCCTCAGACACCAAGCAAACCAACCACGGTCTGGCGTGTGCGCGCCCCCCCGCGCGCGCGCCCACCCCCGCGTGCGCGCCTGCCATCTCCAAATCGATCGCTTGCAAACCTGATACGGTGGAGGCGCCACACAAACAGGCACGGTGCTGCCTCAGAAATCACCCCCACTGCGGGGCTTGCCCTCTGCGGGGACACACAAGTCCCTGGAGTCCTGGAAGTAGCCGGGGTGTGGTGTGTCCACGCAGAAAGTCTAAGCTCCCCCCACAGGCGAGGGCCCCCGGGACAGCCCCATCCTCCAGGCCCCCTGGGGGCACTGGCTGGGGCAGCGGCTCCCCAGAAGCCCCAATCTAGCTGCAAGTGGGTGTCATTCCAAATACTCCGCGCCCGGAGGAAGGAGGTGGCGGAGGCTAGCGGGCGTGTTTGCCGGCTGGGGAGGGTGCCGGGCCGCCGGGTGAAGAGGCCAGGCTGGGCCAGCCGGGGCACCTCAGTGCACGCAGGGACCCGCTGACCACTGCAAAAGGGGAAGTCCTTGTGAAGTCCTTGTGACTTCCAGGAAGTGCTTGTGATGACCAGGCCCTGCTCCCGTCGGCGCCCCCAGCACAGGCGGGCTTCCATTTTTTAGTCTTTCTTCCTCCCCTCTTCTCTCCCTCTGCTCCCTCCTTCTCCTCCCCCTCCTCCCTCTCTCTGTCTCTCTCGGTCTCCATCTCTCCGTTGCCTTTGAAATCAATCAGGGGGCACTGTGGACAGGATTACCTCGGGGACCCACGTTCATCCGATCCAATATTTGATTTTATTGTTCCTCTGCTCATTTTTTCGCAAACATCCAAAGCTAAGATTGCTCAAATCCTACTGGTCCCGAGACTGCTAATAAGCAAACAGTTCTCCGTGGACGCTGAAGCCAGTCCCTGGGAGAGCCCGGGAAGCAGGAACGTCCCACAAGGCTGTGTCGCGATGAAGCCCGTTCCCCCGTTGGCTTGTGAACCCGGAAGAGGGGGCGCCGTGCAGCTCTGAGTTTGCAGACAACGCTAAAAATGCGCCTGAACAGAAAGACGTCAAGCTGACAGGGACAGGCGGCAGCAAAAAGATCCTCTGAGGCTGCGGGGTGGGCGGAAGTGGCAGCTGGGCGCCAGGGTAAGTGTGAGGAGACGCGTGGGGGAGAGGCGGCTCTAGCGGGAGTCTCCTCGGCACGCAGGCGTGCCACGGGGGCAACGCCAAGGCGTCGAGCTTGGGCTGAGTGAGCGCTCTGCACAAGCGTGTCTCAGGCTTCACAGCTGCGGGCGAGTGTGCAAGCGAGTGTGCCTGCACGAGCCTGCAGCCGCCGGTGCACCCTCATCCGTGCGGCCCTTAGGCTGACGACCTGGGCCAGACCCGGCCACTTAAGAGGAAACAGGCAGATGCGCATTTGAGCTCCACTAACCAGTTACCTTGAGGGGAGAACAGGGACCGCAGGTAGCAAGATCCTCTGTGCTGCTTAAATAAAGATGCTGACTGATTCCTACCTGGCGTCAGCAGCGCTTTAGAAAGCAGACACGAGAGGAGTCGTGCCTAAGACAGGCCTTTGAAACCCACCATTGCCCTTCAGAAGGCTGCTGGGGAACAGAATATCCGGTTAGACCCGGCCCCTCTTCATGATATAGCGCCACAGAGAGATGTGTTCTGTTGGGTAGAAAAACAAGGAAACATTTTGCTTTATTAATTTTTATGGATCTGTTCACTTTATAGCTGCTCCTTTTTCCTCTCTGTTAATGTCTAGGATGCAAAAAGTCAGTGTTGCATCACACGTGCAACACGTGCAAGGAAACTTACAGATTTTATTGTTCCTTTGCACGTTTGTTGACAAACACCCAAATCCAAATTAAGGAGAAATAAGTTCTCATTGACTCGATGAGTTGAGTCTGCTGGATGCCCCAACCAGGAGGGCACCCCGAAAAGGGAGGCGAGGGGAGCTGCAGGGAGGGCTCTGGTTCCGGCGGCGTCTGAGACCCGCGCAGACCCCCGAGCACGTGCGCCATCGGCCTGTGCTACTCTCTGGGGCTTTCCCGACTTTCCCAACCTGCACCCTTCACCCTGAGGTGCATCTTCTCTAAACTGTATTTCTCACACTGGGTAACCTTGGTGTGTGACGCAGAGGCGCAGGTCACGTGGCCCCACGCCACGCCCACTGCCAGCCCCGCCCCACGTGTTCCCCCGCCCCACTTCGGGTGACCCCTATTCTACAGCCAGGTGTCGAGGGTCTGTTTCAGCTCGGTTTTGTATCTTCTTTGTGTTTCTTTCTTCCACGCGTGAATGAAATCAGCTGTGTTTGTCTTCTTCTGACTTACTCACTTCGGGTGACGGCTCCCAGCCCCGCCGTGTGGCTGCGGAGCGCGAGGTTCTCTCTGGAATATTGCCGTCTGCAAAGATGCCACCTTTTCTCCATCCGCCCACCGGGCATCAGAACTTGGGTTTTTGCATCACCTCTTTGCAGGTGTCTTTGACTTGGGCGTTCCAGCTCCCCCCGTAAGCTGGTCCCGGTTCCCCCACTCTGGAGCTTCTTCACTGTTAGCTGTGCCCAGCGTGGCCACACTGAGGAGATTTGTCCAGATGTGACGAGGCAAACCACTGGCGCCTGAGGAGGGAGCAAGTGTCCTTGGCTGGCGGGGGAGGGAAGTAGGCTGGGCCTTGGCCCGGTATGTCCGGCCCTTGCAAACAGCCCCGAGAGGTCGCGGGCGCCAGCCCCCGGCCTGCAGCCGAGGAAGGGCCTCCTCCCGCTGCGCTCCACGTCCTGTGCCTAAAGCAGGGCCATCCAGGATGTCCCCGCGCGTCTCCCCGCAGCCCTCCGGTCCCGCGTTTTCCCTCAAGGGGCGGCTCCTCCCTCTGCTTTCTCCAGGAGCTTCCTGCCTTCGTGGGCGCAAGAGTCCGCAGGCGGGACCCTGTGAGGACCCTCTCAGGCGGCGCCTCCTGGACCGAGACTTCCAGCCACGAGCCGAGACGCGGCTGCGGTTCCTGAATCCCAGGCGCGTGCTTGGAGCGCGTGTTCCCGCAACTTCGGAGCTTCTGGAAGCGCCCGGGGCCTTCCTGTTTCCAAGTCCGGTTTTCCAGCAGTTTTTGCAGATTCAGTGAGCTTGTCAGTATCTTTTTGCAGCCGCACTTTGACTAAGGTGCGAGTTTGGGCATGTGCCACTGGCGACCAAGCAGCCCCACGCCCGCGCCCCGCGCGGCCCGGGCTGCCCCGCCCACGGCGACTGCGCAGCCTCCCGGCCGCTGCCTGTCCTGAGCCGCCCAGGCCCCTCCGCCCCCTCGCCCGTCAGGGTCCCTGTGGACGTCGCCTCCTGGCTGAAGCCCAGGCCGGCACGGAGGGGCCGGCACCACTCCGGGGACTTCTGGGAGGGCTTCCAGGAGCAGAGGGTGTCGGGCCGATGCCTGCAAACGAGTGGTGCTCGGAGGGTAGGCCGGGGTGCTCCGGGCTGCGGTGTGGAAGTGGTGTGGGAGAGACGGGAAGCAGAGGGGAGAACACAAGCGGGCGGCGGGGCCGCGCAGGAGAGCAGCCCTGTGCCAGCCCGCGACAGCGGGAGCTGCTGGGCCGTAGGCAGAGCCGAAACGCAAGCCCAAGGTCACCTCGGTCACCTTCGCGCCCAGCGCAGCCTCCCGAGGGCGCCTGAGGGCCTTTCTATTCTCAGCACTCTGTCCATGGGGCCACTCCACTGCTGGAATGCGCCCCGGCCACCTCGGGCGCAGACCGGACGCTTAATGGGCAGCGGGAACCGCGCCTCGCTCCGGGGCTGCAGCGCCTGGAGACCGGGCCAGGTCCTGGCGAGGACCCGCTCCGCGGGGCGCGGCTCCAGGCCTGCCGCCTGCCCTGGCCTGCGGCGGGAGCTCTCTGGAGCCTCTTTAGCGGGGAGCGTCGCCCTGTGGGATCAGAGCCCCGCTCGCCTGTCCTCTGACCTCACACGCTTCACCTGTGGCTTTGTGGCTGATGGCCTGGGCCTGACAGGTGTTCGCCCCCAGGGGACGCCTCGCCCCAGCCCGGGGGTCTCACGGCACCCTCGGCCCAGCAGGCGCCCGCCGCAGCCCGCCCCCCACGCCCCCGTCCCCTCCCCCGCAGCTCTGCTTCAGTGAGCGGTTCCCTGCAGAGCATTTCGTTTCTTTTTTTTTCATGCAAGCTGTAGATTTACATTTATTTTCTCTCATGCCATTAGTTCTGCCACATTAAACAATTCTATATTATCTGAATATTTTTATTTTAAAATATGTCTGGGGTAATAAGGCTGAGGAGACGCATTTACACAGAAAACATCCGGCTGGCCTCCCCTCACGCCCCTCCCCAGAGCTGTTTTCTGACTGCAGAAGTGCTGATACTCTGAGCAACCTCCATGAAACAGCGAGGCTTGTAAGCAAACACAAAGGCAGGATTCTGCTATCCTGGAAATATTTTATTGATCGTAAAACATATAAGCCAGGGAGGGATGATATAAATAAAATATAAATTTTGGTATTTTTGCTTATATGTTTTATAATGGCAAATTCAAAGTACATATTTGCAGGGTACCAGGAAGCCACCTTTCAATAAATTACCTTGAAATAATATATTCATTTCTACTGTAGTTACCACGGGTTATCAGAAGAAATAAAGTACATGAACTGACTTAGAAACTTTGAAAACCTCTACACATATCAGATACTTTTGTCATCATTAATTACTGAGTAGCTACGATGGAGAAGTTGACATCCTAAATAACAACACAAAAGCTAAAAGTCCTGGCCTCTGCTGTCCTGTAATTCCAGATGCTTTTGGAAAAACTAAACAGAAAAATGATAATGTCTTTGTGGAAATGAGTCTGTTGGGTACCCCAGGGGAGTCCAGGAGAGGGGAGCATTGGTTAAGAACACTTTTCAGGAGAGTAGATTCAAAGATCGACTCTGATCTTGAAAATCTAGTAGAGCAGGGAAAGTATTTATTGGGGGGCTAGTATCTGGGGCTCTGGGCTGGCCCCTGAGACCCCAGTTCCCCCACAATCTGCTGTGCTTGAGCAGAGACGGGCCTTTGATTAGGAAGGGATTTCGTCATGGCTGGAATGCGGCACATTGTACATATAATTTAGGCCCCCAAACAGCCAGGACCCTAGATTTGAGCTCAGTCATGTCTTCCTTAACGACAGGGATTCCTGCTATGAAATTCCTCCTTGGGTCATTTCATTCTGTGCCAACAGCCAGTGGGGGTGGCCGTGCACACACCCGCTGTCCAGTGCCCAGCCGTGAGTGACCAGACATCTGAGGAAGGCGTTACTGAGCCCCAGCCCCCCGGCCGCGTGAGTCCCTCCTCGGGGGAGGCCTTCCTGCTGGCCCGGAGGAGCAGCCGCAGGTGGGCGGGACCGTGGCTGGGTGTGCTCCGGGAGGAAGGAACACGCCCCAACGGGCCGCCGCTGCCCCTGGAGAGCCAGCCAGGGCCCGAGCCGACGGCCGGGTGTCGCACACCTGAGGATAAGGCGGCCCTGGCAGGGACTCCCCAGAGCGAGCGCTGGTTCTCTCAGTTCCCCGGGACCCGCCGAGCACAGTGAACCCCCGGAAGCTAGGAGTGCACCCCAGAACTTCCCATGCTGGGCCCGTGTTCTCGGGGCTGTGCGAACCCGGGGTCAAGGCGAGCCCCCCCCCCACAGGTCTTGATCAGAGAGCTGCCTGCCTGCGCCGTCCCCCAAGGGCCAAGCCAAGACAGGCTCATCCCGTTTTCCTCGCTGGTGTGACACCGGGGTTTGCGTTTTCATGATTAATCAGGAAAGACTCTCAGGCACATTCGGCAAGCCGCAGAAAAATGCAGTTTTTCACAACGCTCTGAATTAACGTCTTGGACCTGAGCGTCTCCCCGGCGCGGCCGCGGTGCAGGGCGTTACTGACGTCGGCCCTGCTAGCGACCTCCGCGGGACGGCTTCGTCCCGTCTCGCGCCGTCACGTCGTGCTCCTTCAACGCTTGCTCGGCCCAGAGACTTACTGGAGCCAGTTGTTTCGGACTCATAAAATATACATGACTTAGAAAAGAAAGCAAGATTATGTTCCCAAGAATTTCACCGTCTTTTGAAACTGCATCCTTGATTATTTGTTGAAATTCATTTCACTTTTCTATCATTACCCCAGCGCGTGTTAAGTCCTTCCACGGAGTATAAACCCACAATCTGCTCGGCGAGGCGGCTGGTAATAGCTAGCGCGAAACGCAGTTTTCTGGGCTATGGTTTGTTGGCTTTAAAAAAATAAAAAGCTAGCGCCCATAAAGCAGAAAGTTTGTTTGAAAGTGTGAATTCTAAAATGAACCTGTTCTAAAGCAATTTCATCTAGAATTTAATTAAACTGGCCTGTCTTTATCAATAAACCATCAATAAACCATCTACACTCGCGTTGCAGACATTTTTAACAGGGAGATTCATGAGTCGGTGGCAGCAGCGGGGTGGAGGACAGACACGGAGCTGCGGCCTGGCTCCTTCTGGACCTGCTGCCCGCCTCCCCACTCTGGCTGCGCCGGGCCGGGCCCGGCGAGGGCTGCTTCGCCTCCTGTCTCTCAGCTGCGTTTGACAACGGGGAGAAGAGGCGAGAGGCCGGGTGGCGGATGGAGAGGCGGGGAGCCGCGGCCAGGTCGGCCTGCTTGCAGCAGGCGACGCGGGCCACTCGCGTCCTCCCGGCGGCCCGCAAGCTCCCCACGACGCCCTCCGCGCCTTGCCGCGTGTCCCCGAGCGTCTGACTGGAACTCGGCCCCGGTCCTCTCTGCCCCCGCTCGGCGCCCGCGGCGGAGGGACGGCCCCGCGGTTGTGTGCGTTGAGCGGCGTGATGGCGCGCGCTGACCGCTTCTCGCAGGAGCTGGTGCCTGAGAGCGCCAGGCTCGCCCAGCCCCAGACCTGCCTGTCGCTTTGAAACACCAGGGGAGATGGTACTGCCCAGCGCCTCACGGACCCGCTGGGACCCCGCTCCACGAAGTCCAGCAGCGCACTCCCTGCAGGGCACTGAAGGCTCCGCTGGGGCTGGGCGCTCAGGGTGCAGGGACTTGCGAATGGCTCCGCGTGGTCTCCGCAAAGTGTCTCCTGCACAGGGGGCCGGCGAGGAGGCGAGCGCGATGGCATCGAGCTGGGCCGAGCTGGGCCGAGCGCAGGCTGGTGCAGAACCTCCCGCGGGAGGCGCTCTCCGGATTCCCAGACATCAAAGGGTGCAGGGGCATCAGTTGCAGGAACGGGCTGGCCGGGCCTGGACGAGAGACCAAGTGCCACGAAGGGGGCTGGCATGCCTGGTCCAGGTCGCCTGACGGCTCAAAGCGCCCAGCACTTTCCTCTAGCTCAGTTCTCAAGCGGGAGCTGCATGTCCTGTTGCCTGCAGTGGGCTCCGGGTGCCTCGGCCAAGGCCGCGTTCTCTCCTCCGCAGCGAAGGTCGCAGACCCCAGCCTGGGCCCAGGACCTCTGACAGCCTGGGGCGCTCAGCCTGGGACGCTCAGCCTGCGGGGCCGCGCACTTGCGTCAGCTACGAGCTGCCCGTTTCTAGACCGGCTCCGAGGTGAGCGAGGCGCGTGTGGTGCGTGACGCAGGTGTCCGCTTAGAAGCTGACCTTTAAGGCGCTGCGTGTCCCTGACCACCGGGCGCTCAGGCACCCCCCACCCCCGTCCATCTCCTCCGCACTGCCAAGGGGCCGGGTTGCTGCTGACGCCTCTCCTCGTGGAGCAGCTGGGCCTGCCTCCAGCGAGCAGTTATAACAGGAGAGCTTTTTTTTCATCACACACATACTTTTAAAAAACGCACTCTCCGATGCTATGCGAGTGATTCCAGCAGCTGTGAGTCAAAAGCAACATTCACAAGGGCGTGATTTCCATGGCAACTGCCATGGTTACCGGGAGCAAGGACGGCGCAGGGAGGCTGCTTCCCGCCTGTGGGCCTCCCTGGCGCTGCGGCCCTCGGCCCTCCAAGGGGCTCCCGGAGATGGCGCCGGCCCTGGGCGGGGCACCAGGCAGCTCCGGTGCTCACTCTCTCACCCCAAAGCCTGGTGCCCGAGGGGGCCGCTAAGGGGGCCCCCGCTTCATCCCTGCTTCGCGGGATCTGGACGCTGGGTGAGGACACGCTGAAGGTAGCGTGGAGGGGGCCGTGGGCGGGGGAGGGGGGCTCCGACGAGCTCGGTGATGGATGATTCAACTGACTTTTAAGACTCATCCCATCGCCACTCAAAAATAGCCCCTCCCGGGCCTGCGGGCGAGCAGCAGGAGGCTGGATGGACGTGTTCCAGGGTGGACGTGCCGTCGCCGGGAGCCCGGGCTCGAGACGCAGGCAGAGCGTGAGCCCCTGGACAGGATGTTTGGGGGACGCAGTGAAAGACGATGATGAATCCCCAGTCCAGGAAAGAAGTTGGGACACTGGAGGACGCAGAGGACACCGGGACGTGCGGGCACTGGGGCGGCAGCTGTGTCGGGAGGGGCTCTGGCCAGCCCAGCAGGTCCAGACGCTCCGGTGGCATCTGAGGCCTTTCACCACCAGCCTCTGCACACTCCTGCTGAGCGCGGCGTCCTCGCCGCAGCCCGACGCCCCTTCTGTGTGGAGGGGATGGCACCTGGCCACATGTCCACCGTGCAGCGCAGCCACGCTGGGGCCACCTCCACGGGGTGACAGCGACGCTGGGACCACCTCCATGGCCACCTCAGGACTCCTCAAGCTCACGTGTCTGGTGCAGATGGCGCCCCTCACCCCCGGCCTCTGGAGGTCTGTCCCGTGCAGTGCCCTCAGCAGCTGTCCCCAGCCTCCCCTGAGCCTGCCGCCACCATGGCCCACCCAGCGCCCCATTCCCTGAAGTCTCCACGGGCCCCAGCAGAGAACCCCCACGTAACTCTAACTAGCTGAGTGGGTCGGGGCCTCAGAGGCGCTGCAGACTGATTCTCCACAACGAGAGATTCCTGGTGACCGTCTCGGCCTGCGTGATGGGCACGTCATGAGAAAACAGCCGTTTGCTGAAAGATGGCACATTTCTGGAAAACTAGATGTTGAACAAGTATGTGTTGGATGAAAAATAGAATCCTATCAAGAGGGTTCACCGTGCTGTGTGTGGGGCGGCATCTGACGTTGGCCGCACAGTGCTGCATCTGTTCCCTGCGTCCAGCAGCAAAACACGAGAGGCAGCGGGGGCCGCAGGAGACACACAGGCGCCTCCCCGGGCAGGGCCCCAGTCTGACGCTCCAGGGTCCTTGGGACCCTCCCACCTTGCAAGGCTCGAACCATCCTTGCCGCATGATGCTCCGCCAATCCCAGTCTCCGTCGGCCGCTCTCCGCCCCTTCCTGGGTCTCCACTCAGGTTCTCTCCAGCACGTAGTGTCCGAATCGCCCCTCTTCTCTCAGGAGGCTCCGATGAGGCCACGCCCACCCCGCTCTGGTGTGGCCTCTCACCTTTACCTCCACGAGCAAGCCTCTCTCCAGTTGTGGCTCCGACCTGAGGGTGGGCTAGGGTACTCCGGGGTGCCAAGGAAGGACGTGGCGGCGTGTGCTGCATAGGTGTGGGGTCTCCATGGGTGCTGGGTACCTGACGCCTTATCGGGAGTGGGGTCATCGTTGCTTGTTGCTTTATTTTCACCCCCTTGCTTTTCTTTCATTTCTTTAAAAATGTGACTTTAAAATGCATTTAAAATGTAGGCAGGGCCTCCCAGGGGGCGCAGGGGTTGAGTCTCAGCCTATGAAGCTATCGGCAGCCACTAGAGCACGAATTCGATCCCCGGCCAGGGAGCTTCCCACAGAGCGCAGCAGACCCCTCCTGTCTCCCCCACTGCTCCCCTCAGCAGTGTACTTCAGTCAACCTGCCTGCTCTGCCCCCCGCTTTGTCTCTGGGGAATCCTCTCACCACCCCCCAAACCTCTGGCCTGCACCCCAGTTCTTGTATGCATAAATAAATATTTGAAAAAGAGAAACAACAGCACATCCCTTCCCCGCCAAGGGCCCGGCAGGAGGGTTAACGAACGAGTGACAGCAGCGGACAGGACAGACCAGCCGGGCTCTGCCAGATGGCGGGATGGATGGGGGGCGGAGGGGGGAGGCCGGCGGAGCACCCCTGAGTGAGCGGGGACAAAGTTTGCTTTGATTATGGCTCCCCCCACCTCCAGCTGCGCAGTGTGGGGGGCGGGGTCCTGGGGGGCTGCGCTGGGGTGCTGGGGAGGCTCCGCCCGCCAGCTGGGCCCGCGCTCCAGGCAGGAGGCCGGTTCCGCGAGTGTCTCCCAGGGGCTCCGGTGACGAGCTGCCGGGGTGCGCTGGTGGCTCTCCTCCAGGCGCGGACACTCTGAGCGCGGAGGCCGGACAGTTGGGCTGGGAGAGGCGCGTCCCCTTCCTCGGTCAGCCGTGGCCGTGAGCAGCTGCCGGGAAGGCGCCTGGCAGGAGCGCTGGGGCCTGGCCGGGAGCCAGCGCCCGCGGCACAGAGGCCGGTGCGGGGCGGCGAGAGCCCAGAGCTGCTGCCCGCGGCCTGCTGCAGAGACGGCGCCGCCGGGAGGCGTCCGATGGCTGCCGGTTACTCTCCGCGTGTAAGGAAATGGGGAGGGGCCTGGGAGAGCGGGGGCCAGGGGTGTGGGGACACGGCCACAGGGCGTGGCCAAACGGCCGGGAGGGCGCGACTCCGGGAGCTGGGGCCCCCAGGCCTCGCCAAGCCCCGGCCCTCCCTCTCCAGACGAGCCGCCAGCGGCCAGCGAAGGCCTGGCGCCCACCCGGCGCCCACGGCTCTGCGGCTCGCGCGGAACAGGCCCAGCCCGCGGGCGCCCATGCCGCAGCGTGGGAGAAAGGCAAGTCTCCCGCACGGCGTCGAGTCAGCGCCTTCGACACCCCTTCGCGTCAGCTCCCCAAGGAAATGCCTCCGCCCGCGACGCCTGGCGGGAGGCCGGGTCGGGGTGCCCGCAGCAGCCCCACACGCCGGCACCTCAGTGCCCCCACACAGTGGCCGCACGTCCCCGCGGCTTCGCTTAAAGACTGGACAGTCCGGTAAACGATCCGCAGACACGGCAGCACGCTCCCCAAGCCTGTTTGGCCTTAACCGTGAAAACTGCCTCAGTCTACACTCCGAGTCCGGGAGGCCCGGGTGCGGGGCGGCGCCCGCCGCTCTGGCCCCCTGCCCCCAGCTGGAGCTGAGGCGCGCGTCCCAGGTTGGGTGGACCGCGGCTGGAGACAGAAGCAAGAGGCGCGGCGCGACTGGGCGCGGAGCGGTCAGCACTGGTCCGGGGAGGTGCGGGGCGCACTGGCAGTGAGCGCACCCGGTGCAGGGGGCTCTGTGGGCGGAGCTCGGGCGCCAGGTCGCAGGAGGTCTCCCTGGGGCAGCGCGGTCCTTCCTCCCAGCACCTCAGGGTCCGCTCCGCTGTGAGTCGGGGGTGTCCAGCGAGCCGGCCCCACCCGGCTCAGTCCGGAGAGCCCAGGGCTGTTCCCAGGCGGCTGGTGGCCGGTTCAGCGTCATCTCTGCCCGCCCTGGGTGCGGCGGTGGGACAGCGAGTCGGGCACAGAGGGACGGGGGTCTTGGACAAGGACTCACAGGGTCACTTCTGCACGTAAGGCCGGAATGCCAGCTGCTGGCCCCCCCCAGAGCAGGAGCGAGGGCAGGCCTGCCCGCTCCAGGGCATGGCGGCTGGTTGGGACGGCTGCGCTGGGGGTGGCACAGACACCTGGTCACTTGTCCAGAGTCACAGGGACCTGCCCCTCACGGGGATGGCGACCCCACC
>PVIJ01003672.1:50808-130365 GCA_004024925.1 Scalopus aquaticus
CTGAGCTGCGCGGAAAGGAGCTTCCCTCCGGCTCCTGCTGTCCCGCCCTGTCCCTCTCCTCCTGCCTCTCCAGCCTGCTCTCTGGTCTCCCTTTCTTTTTTTTTTTCTTTTTTTTTCTTTTTTTTTTAAATGTGTTCTTTTTTTTTTTTTAAGATTTATTTATTTATACATACAAGCTGGGGTACAGGCCAGAGGCGTGGGGTGGCGACAGGGTTCACCAGAGACAGAGTGGGGAGCAGAACAGGCAGATCGACAGAAATACACTGCTGAGGGGAGCAGCGGGCGAGGCAGGAGGGGTCTGCTGCGCCATGTGGGATTCTCCCCAGCTGGGTGTCGAACCCGCGTCGCCGCTGCCGACAGCTCCACAGCGCAGCGCTCAACTGCTGCGCCACCGGGGAGGCCCCTGGTCTCCCTTTCTTGCCTTCAGTGTGTTAGAAGCCGCGGACTCAGCACCCCAAACCTCAGCCCGGCGTGGTCCCAGGCCACTGACCAGCTCACCAGGCGTTCACAGCTCACTCGCTTCCACCTCCTGCACTGGGGGCGTCCACCTGCACGGCCGGGGGAGGGGCTCGCCCACCGCGGACGGTCTGGGGACACTGCGGTCTTCAGCGGGGCGGCCTGCCACCGAGCCGCTCTGCCCCGGGCTGACCAGTGAGGCTCCCGCCGCTCATCGGCCGCAGAGCACAGCCCCGTGCGCGCACCGCAGTTCCGACGCCGACCAGCCCGCCTCTGTGCGCTCGCCTCCCGCCCCTCGCTCCAGCTCAGGCTCTCTGGGGACTGGCGCCCGTGGGGACCGGCGCTCAGGTGGAGGCAGGCCCCGCCAGGACGGGACTCCTCCTCCCCGGTGCGTCTCGCCCCCACACTCTTGCCACTGACCGCGAGACACGCGGGGCCCAGGTCCCAGTCTGGGACGTGGGAACCAGTGAGAACACACATGGACCTGGCCAGACGCTGCCAAGCGCGCCCAGCACCCAGGCGGGGCAACGGCCTTTCTCGTCAGCGCTGTGATGAAGCAACGGGAACGACGGGAGCAGGAGGGCATTGAGGGCCACCCCAATGCCCAGCAGCGCAGAGGCCAGAAGCCCTGCACCCCTGGGCGAGGAGCTGGAGCCTGCGCCCCGACATTCAGGAAGCAGGGAGACTGGGCTCCGAGACAGTTCGGGGTCATGCTTAGGTTCCGAAGCTGCCCCGTCGGGGTCCTGCGGGGCTCCGCGCCTGGAACTGAGCTCCTCCCAAAAGGGAAGGAGACAGACAAGATTTCTGGAACGTTCCTTGGTGGAGGTCGTGGTCAGCCCTGCGGCCACTCTGCCGAGGCCCGCGGAGGCCACAGGACGCGCGCAGCAGAGGGAGCGGGGCCGCTCAGGCAGGCGGCGCGGGCCGTGGGCGGGCGCCCGGGCGAGCACAGCGTGTTCTTGGAAAATCACGTCGCTCCGCTCCCCGGATAAGAAAGGACACAGGGTGGGCGGGACGAGATGCGGCGCGGGCGGGGAGACCACGGCCCAGCCCCCCGCGCGCGAGCCCGAGTTTCATCCCGAGGGCTGGGGCTGCGCTGACGAGACAGCCAGGGAGGAGGCACCCGTCTGTGAGTGAGAAAGAACACCCCAGCACCTGTGTGGGGGTGGACTAAGAGGCTCCCAGATGGAGCCAGCACGGGGGTGGGGGAGGCGGAGCCCCCTGAGCACAGGGACCCCCACGGAGATCTCAGTGTGCTGGGCACCCCGCCCCCGCAGAGCCCAGAGACCCCTCGCTGCCCGCGCTCCTGCTGCCGGCGAGCCCAGGGGCGCCGCCGGGCCTCCACCTCCACCCAGCCCCCTAAAGTCGGACTGGGGGTCGTGAGTGGGGTGGACCCCAGCTGGCACTCCCTGCCTGCTCCCCCTTTTGGCTCTTTCTTGTGCTCCCGAGCGCGCAGTGAGAACCGCCCCTCACGCACCGCACCCTTGCTGCCTAGAGGGGCCGTTTCGCACCTCAGAGCTCTGGAAACGCCCCACCTCACTGAGGGACCCGCCACCACGGCGACTGCCCCCTCTGCGCCGCCCGGCCCGCCCCATGTCTGTTCTTTGCTCCTGTGAGCTGGACCCTCACACCGCGGCGGGGCAAGCTCCAGGCGCCCCCACCCTCGCAGAAGAGTCCAGAGACCCTGCCGGCTCCTTCCCTGGGCTCCCCTGCGAGCCAGCCAACTTCTGACTGAGGGTCTCCTCCTCCCCCACCAGGGCGCGCACGGGAGGGGAGCTGGGCGCATTCTCCCCGTCCTCTGTCCTCTTCCCCCTCTCATTCCTTTCTGCTTGTGCTCTTAGTAGCAACATGACGTGTGCATGTCTGCTAGATAGATGAGAAGGGCTGGGTGGGGGGGCGGCCATGGTGGAGGGCAGAACAGTACATACACATACTATATATGGCCCACTGATCTGTTTCTGATTTTATTTTCTATTCTACTCATCCATTTGCACATTTCTTCATAAATCCCATTTTTACAATATAGAATTCCTACACTCTAGAATGAGTTATGTCTCTACTGATTTAACTCTTCTCCCATAGTGAGAATTGTATGTTCTTAAGATATTAGAAATTGCTTTAAAAACTATCTAGCCCTGGTGCTTCCCTGGTGAAAATAACAATTTATCCCTTTAGTTCCCTGCTTCTGAGTATTATTTGGAAGCCTAATTTTTCTAGGAAGTTTTCCTTTTTGTCTAACTAAACTTGCTGGTACAAGTTTCGTCACGATGTCCTCCTATGCTTTTAATCCATGCTACCTACTTCACAATATTCTTTCTCCTTATCTCTTAATATTTTTCTAAAGCTCATGGTTACCTATATTACATTTCTCAAGAAATTATAGCATTACTGATGCAAACTCATATAATTTTCTCTTACATTAATTTCTGATCATTTCTTCATTATATTTTTTCCTTCTATTTTCTTAATTCTTATTCTAGACATCACTTTACAATATAATAATTCAAATCGATAACTTCTCTAATAATGCAGAGACAAATCCTCTAAGTCTGATATGCTTTCTTCTTGCTACCATGTAGTGTTTTCATTATAATTTATGAATTCTTCTTTAACCTATGAGTTAGTGTAGTACTGGATAATTTTTCCTACCTTTTCTTTAAAACTTGATAACTGTTGAGGAAAATTAGAAATATGAATATTATTTAAGTTCATTTTTGCTTAAATTACGTACATAATCGCACAATGCTGTTTCATTTCAACATCTCACCTTATATTTTATATCCTAAAAAAATAAGAAAAGGACCTATGTCAGACAAAAGCAGCATTTTAGTGACATGGCACAAAATCTTTTTTTTTGAAGATTTATGTACTTATGCACACAAGAGCTGAGGTGTAGGCAGAGGTACAGGGGGTGAGAGGGTTCGCCAGAGACAGAGTGGGGAGCAGAACAGGCGGATCAGAAGTACACTGCTGAGGGGAGCAGTGGGGAGACAGGAGAGATCTTCTGCACCCTGTGGGAAGCTCCCTAGCCGGGAATTGAACTCGTGCTACAGTGGCTGCGTGTAGCTTCATAGTGCTGAGGCTTAACTCCTTGCACCACAAGGGGAGCCCCTGGCACAAAATCGTTAATAAAAATGCCAATTTTTCTTTATAGTTCACTAAAAGACTTCTGTGCCCATCCACCAGCTGTGATATTGGTAGTTCTAGGTCAACATGAGGCCTATGACTTCATAATGAAGCAAACTCTAGAACCAGGCATGTTCATGTCAGTTTCTGCTCCTTTTCAGCAGCTGCATTTTCCTTATAACACCCTATTGCCCACAGATGAATGGAGACCTCTAATATAATATAGTTTGGGTATGTCTAACACATCACTAACTTTCTTTAGAGGAGAGCTCAATGGATGCGTGCTAGGCATTGCATCACACACAGTGAATGCATTTTTTGTTCTAGACTTTGCAACAGCATCTTGCCACCCCAAGGGGGAAGCCGTGGAGTCCTGGCTTTTGGCCCGTTGCACACCAGCCAAGCCCGCAGCCCTCACTGTCTCCCCAGCGTGCTTTTCACCACAGTCCCCTCCTTGGGAATCCTGGTCTTCGTCACGTTACCAAATGGGTCACCTCTTCTAACATTTCAATTTTAATGTTCAAAGTGACTAATTGTGTCAAGATGATAAATTAGGAGCTATTTGCAGACCAGAGCAATGTGCACACTCTGTAGAAGGACCATGGATAACAGGGCGGGGCGTGCCGCCGCGTGGGCTCACGCCCCCACCCCCGCCCCCTTGCCCCCCAACCAGCTCCTGATATGTCCCCCCCCACCTACTCTGATCTTCACGTCTTGGGCAAAGCTGCTTCCTGTGTTTTAGTTTAGACACAGATGCCCATCTCAGATTCGTGGGTATTTTTAGATGGTTGTATTTAAAATCTTCATATTTTCACTTTTCTCATCTTTAGATGTTAAGAGTACAAAACTCAATAAACTTCTGTTGATACTACATTTGAGTCATTTTCTCTCTTTCCAATGTCCGTTCTGTGCATAGACTCCTGGTACGAGTCTCTGTAAAATTCTTATCACCCGTTGTTCAAACTGACGGGGGAACGTGGCTTGTCCACACAGGGACTTGGGCTCTTTGTGGGTCTTCGTCCTTGGGAAGCAAACCTCACCCACCCCCAAGACCCCACCTGCCGTGCTGAGGCAGCACGTGAGTGAGATGCTGTTGGCCTTTAAGAAGCCCCGACTTGGGAGCCGTGCGCATTCAGAGGCGATGTGTGCTCAGATCGAGCTTATGCTCCCAGCAACGTGCAGTAAAACTTAGTGATGTTGAGGCGGCTCTAACTGTGTCCTTGACCCTAAAGGGGCCTGGAGGACTCCCTGTAAAACCTCTCAGCCTCGGAGCGTGCCGTGTGCTCTCCTCGCCGGGAAAGCGCACTTTAGCCACGTCTGTCGGGCCGTGGAAGCGACTCCCCGACGCAGAGTGGGCGCAGAGCCGGCCCCGCTTCCGGGAGCAGGACCTAGGAAGCCCTGGGCAAGCGGAGGCACAGAGAGTGACGGCCGGCGCGCGCTCACGGAACGGGCTAAGGGGTGGTGCGCGACACACGTGTTCACGTGCTCTTCCTTCTTACAGCAACGTTGCCCCGTTTCTAAGAGACAACTGGGATTATTAGGCGACAAAACAACAAGAATTTATAGACCCCACTGGTTAGAACTTCCAGCCTAACCCTCGCCCTTCCCAATCAGATGTGATGCAGGTTGAGAGAGAGTTGATTTCTTGCTTCCTAAACTTATTGCAATGACTTTATTGAGAAGTCTGGGGGTGGGAGATGGAAACTCTGAATGTTCCCACTATATCTGTGCGTGTATTTTTAAATTTTCTGTAAGGCCAACGGAGCTTTTTCTTATAATTATTTTCATAACTGAACCTCTTGCACTATAGATTCTGTTCTTTATAGATGGGTAATTTGAAATCCAATTATCGCTCATGTACATCAAAATAACACATTTGATATATATATTTATCACAGATCTGCCACTTGGCGCCTCCATATCGCGCTCTGCTTCCCACCCGGGAACGCCTTCCGAAATGCACGCCACGGTCCCGATTTTTCCTTTTTTATCCTGGATGTGCCATTCATGATGGCCCAATAGGATGCCGGTTACCTGCACCATGTAGTTCCGCCTCCCCCGTGCTGGGGGCACATACACCTGGCCCCGTCCTCACTCTCCTGGTGTCACGCTCATGGCATGCCAGGGTTTACGATGTCCACGGCAATGCTCGTTGTTCACTGGGATCAAAGAACACTAAAACAGAATGAGTAAAACAAGAAAACTGCCCTCTCCTAGCAGATGGACTTTTCCAAAAGACTTCTACGTGGCCACACCCCCCCACGTGAAGCCCAAGTGTCGGGTGAGAGGACAGAGACAGCGGCCTCTGCTCTGAGAGTTTACAACTGCTGTTTTGGATGTGCTGCTTGGCTTTGGGGACACCACTCGCTGCCAGGAGTGGTGGACACACAACAGCAGCAACAGAGAGAACGGCAGGAACTTCATTGGATGGGACGGTTCGGTGAGTGTCCACTGGGCTCAAATCCAGGCCCTTTGGTGGCCTGGGCTCCGGACTCAAGCTCAGCCCATTCCTTCCATCCCCGGAGGATTCAGGAAACATGACACATGACTGGGGCAGGCTTGGTTTGGGTTGTTACTTGCGCTGCTGTTCTGAGACTACTAGTGCCGACAAAAGCCATTGTGACCGCTTAGCTCTCAAATCCCCAGCAGAGGTTCGTGGTGCTTCTCCTCTCTGGCTTTCTGCAAAGATGAGGACGTCTCCTATGGTCAAGTCCCCACCAACAGGGTGACTGAGAGCCCGGCGGTGTGCGGGGCCAGTGGCCAAGAGACCTTCATGAGCGCAAAGATGAGATTTACTGAGATCTGAGTCAAAAATGTCTCTGAATACACAGGCTTCGTACTCGAAAGCACTATCATGTAAAACCCTGCTGAGAGGAAGTAACAGAGTAAGTAGCACCTTTCTTAAAGAAAAGCAAGACCCATAACGTTGTAACTCCCTTTCTCAGTGGCCCTGGGCTCCAGGAGCATCCTCAAGACCACGGGGGTCAGCTAACGCCGTCCTTTGGGTGCCCGAGCTCGCAGAGCGCCTATCGGGGACCACCGCGGCTCAGCGCCTGGCCGACGCGCGTCTGCTCCTTCCAGAACTGTGCTCAGACGGAGGGCCCTACAGCCCGGGACGGACACAGAAGGGGCACTTCTCTGAAGTGACGTGGGCAGCGTCCTCTGTGCTTCTCGAATTTGTGGAAACAATGGTGCCGCCGAGCAGAGCCCCTCCGGGAGCAGCTGTTTCACTCAGCGACCCCCTTGCATTTCACTGGCTGGATTCCAGAAGAACGCGGTTCCCGGCGGCGGGCAGAGGAGGCGGGAGGTGGGCAGGCGGGAGACGCAGCGCTCGCGGAAACACGTCTTGGGCACGTGCGAGCGGCCGTGGGCATTTTCTTCGAGGTCAGCTTTTCAAAGTGGTCCAGGAGAGGCGGCTTTGCTCGACCGTTTCATCTTTTCATCCTGTCGGGGGCTGGGTCCCTTCCCCATTGATAAATCACCCACATTAATGTGTCTCCCACCTACCTCCTCCAGATCCTTCCCTCAGCCACAATAAGATCTGAAAGCATGCCTCTGCACATGGCATCCCAAATTACAGCCTCCCAAGTCTCGGGATTGTTTGCAAAGGGCTAAAAATTGCCGTGCTCATGAAAACAAAACAAAACAAAAATGGCAACCTTGTTTGCCTTGCCAGTCTGTCAAAGCTTGAAAAACAAACTTCATCCCAGAAAGACAAACACACACAGCAAACACAGAGGAGCTGCTGATGGAGAGATTCTCCAGGCCAAGGAACAATAGGGGAGCAGCCAGACGCTCGGGGAGGGAGCCACGTGCCCCGCACGGCTGAGAAGTGGGGCCTCCCCAGCCCGGAGCGTGTGGGCCCGCAGGAGAGCTTCTCCGCACACCGTCCCGCCACCGCTCGGCCCTGTGGAGCCACGTCTGACGCCCCCTCTGCTCTCGCCCCCGCTTGGCTTATTGCTATCTGAGAGGCGTGAGGCCCACGGGTACCCACTGCCCAGGGCCTCGGGCACGCAGTGCCGGGTACATGAATCTGCGCGTGCAGACAGACACGCAAGCCCCACTTCTGCAGATCACTTGCAAGGACTAAAATCCAACCAAGCGCATCTTTCCTGGAAGCCTCATTTTACAACCTCCGACAAGATACAAACTAAAAAGGCGACTTTGGCGGGTTCGTACAACAACAGTTTATATTAATATTCCACAGGAATCCTTTCTTCCAAGGAATCTGAAGCGCTTGCAAGGAGGTTGGCCGCTGCCCAGCTCTGTTCCAGCAGGAATAAATGGCAGCGCTTGGCAGCTGCGGCGAAGCTCAGCGACGGCTCGGGCGGGCACCAGGCCTCACGCGCGACCAGGCCCGGCTGCCGCAGCGCACGAGGCCGTCAGCGCCCTGCCGGCCCGGGGGAGGGGGGCTGCCCCTCGTGGCGGGGTCAAGAGTCAGGCGCCCTGCGGACACACTCCCGTGGTGGGCGGGCTCGGCGAGGCGGTGCCTGGGGGCCCTCTGCTGCGCGCTGGGCTGCGCCGGCCCCTTCCGCGGCACGCACCTGGAGGAGATTTTCTGGCACGTGCCAGAAGAGCGATTTTCGCTCTTCTGTTCTCAGGGGGATTTTCGCTCTTCTGTTCTCAGCGCCTGGGTCGGGAAGCAGCAGACCAGTGTGGGCGGGGGCGGGCAGGTAAGGGCCAGGCGGGCGGGGGCGCGCGGGGCTGGGGGCAGTGGGGGAGGGGCAGGCCTGGGCAGGCGGGGCGGGGCGGGCCACTGCTCTCGCAGCCCCCGACTGGCGACCCGCTGCTTCGGGACAGCCAATGGCGATGGCGGGAGGAGGCCAAGTGCCTCTGCTCTCCCGCGGGACGGAGCTCTTTCCGCTTCCTGGGCCGAGGGACCGACCGGCCTCCGAGAGGCTCAAGTTAGGTGCGAGCCGCTCCCTCCGACCCTCCAGGCCCACCCTTCACGGCAGAGCCCTCGAGCCGGACGCTCACGGATGGGGTGAAATCCATCTTCGGTGCTCAGATACTGGCCTTGTGGGCACGTGCAGCGTTTCTGGTGCTGAGGAGCCAGCTGGGCCTCCTCGCGCCCGCAGTGTGGTCTGAGCACTGGCGATTAAGACGCCTGAAGGTGCCGGTCTCCCTGCGTGGTCCGCTGGGAACAGAACAAGGACCGGGTCTTCCTTTGACTCTTTACTGCTCGAATAAAACATTCCTGGGGGTTCTGGCCCCACTCAGCCAGGGCGCAGGCTGGCCAAGGCCCTCTGTGCTCAAGAGCGAAATTTAAAAGGATGGGCAAACATGGTGATTGTGTCAGCACCACTTTAAAAGCGATCTTTTAAAACCCAGTAATGCAGGGCCTCCCTGGGGGCACAGCGGTTGAGCGCTGCGCTGTGGAGCTTTCAGCAGCGGTGATGCAAGTTCCACGCTGGGCCGGGGAGCTTCCCACAGGGCGCGGCAGACCTCTCCTGCCTCGCCCGCTGCTCCCCTCAGCAGTGTGTTTACGTCGCTCTGCCTGTTCTGCTCCCCACTCTGTCTCTGGTGAACCCTCTCGTCGCCCCGCGCCTCTGGCCTGTACCCCAGCTTGTATGCATAAATAAATCAATCTTTAAAAAAAAAAAAAAAAAACAACCAGTAACGCAGATGTTAGGATGGAAACATCAAAGTGCTCGCCCAAGACAGGACCAGCACTGCCAGCGGATGCCCCGGGCTTGGCCGGGCTCAGCCTGTCTCTGACACTGGGCGCCAGGGACCTGGCCAGCGGTCTGGGTGGCAAGGGCTTCACAGCAGTCTGGTGCGCAGTGGGCCAGACCCAGCTGGACACGCCTGTGCTGGGCAGAGCAGCACCAAGGTGAGTTGGAAGAACGTGCGGGAGCATCGGGCTGGCCCAGAGCCTGGCCAGGTGCCGCACACTCCGCGCAGCCGCCTGTCCAGGAGCTGAGGGCCCCGCTCAGCCAGCGCCGGCCCCAGGCCTTCGAGTCACACGCCTGCCATAGCGCCCTTTGTCGTGGGCTGTCCTCCTCGGGCAGCGCGGCAGATGGACAGAAAGGGGCAGTGGGATCCTGCGGGGACAGAGGGGAGGGCCGAATGGCCCAGGTGGAGACAGGGCAGGCCCCTCCTGCTGCTCAGGCCGGCGTGATGTGAGCGCGCATGGACGCGCGCACTGTCCAGGACCACTAGGAGCGGCCCAGGCGGTCACTCACAAGTACAGAGGCCATCAGGTTGCTCAGGCTTTCGCGACGCGTCACCCGCCAGGAGCCAGCGACCCCGTGGCTGCCTGGTTTTCCCGGCGAGGCCGGCGCGCCAGGGAGCCTGTGAGGCCGTTCTTGGAGGCCCAGCTCTCGCAGCCCTGGCGGTGGCGGGGGACGCACGAGGAACACAGCGCGGGGGCATCTGGACACCTCAGGACGCGCCGCAGGGGCCAGCAGGGGCTACGGAGCCTATTTACAGACTAGGTCACAAGATCGCAGGTGGGGCGGGCAGGGGGGTGATGGCCAGTGGGACTGGGGTTTCTGTCTGGGCACAGACGTGTGGGGTGAAGTTGCGAATGTAATAGCGGGGCGAACTGCGGGGTGTGCCGGTTGTAGCTCAGTAAAGATGGTAAGAAAAAAGAGGCCTGACCTAGGGGAGACTTGGCAAGCAGGCTCCAGGGGCCTGGCCACCTGGACACCTCTGTTCACCCGGGAGACCTGCCTCCCCCACCACCTGGTCTCCCTAGAAGGTGGGCGGGCGGCACGCAGACCCCGCAGCTTCTCAGCACTGGGTGTCTCCCGCTTCCTGCGATCACCTGGGCCACTCTCAGCTCAGCCCGTGTCCAGGATCACCCGAAATCTCCCCACTCTTCTTCTGGATGCCCCCCGCCGCGTCCCCACTGTCGCTGCCTCTTATTGGAGACACGAACACCTGAGGCTGGGCTGGGGGCTGCTCTCGGCTGACAGGCCGCGGTTCTCTGCGAGTGAGTGGAGAGCAACCATCCAAGCCGGCGTCTCACCCTCTGGCGAGGCAGAGCGGGGGCCTCTGCTCAGCTTCACTAGGACTTCCCAGGACAGCAAGTCACTGAGACTCGGCGTGGGCGGAGCCTCTGGCTCGTCCCCCCAGAGCTCAGCATTTAACCCCAGATCTCGGGCAGGAAGGTGGACACGGTCTCCATCTTCAGCCCTCCCCTGTCTGTCGCTGCCAGGCCGGCCAGGCTCTGGGAGCTCGCGGTTTGCACTGCACCCCGTGGCCTGGGCACCGGGACGGGCCTCGACGTCAGCCCCTCTGCCGCCCACTCAGGCCCGGCTTCGCTCTCGGGAGGGGCCCAGGCAGGCTGGGGTGGCTGAGCCGCTCTGCCCACCCACCCCTGCAGCTGCCTCGCTGGGGTCCTCCCTCATCACACAGAAGCCTCTGCTTGGCCCAGCAAACCGGGCTGGGTCTCCTTGGGTCTGTCCAGAAAGCAGGAAACAGACCTTCATTCCCCCTCCTGAAAGGCATCGCTGTCTTCCGACTTCCCGTTCAACCCTCCCTCGAGAACCCATCGCAGCCCCCAGAGGGGACACAGAGGTGGGGCCCCAGCTTGGCACGCTTGTGCCTAGGCTTCTTTAGCCCGAATCCTTTCTGTTCCCCGGAAGGTCGCATGTTTGAAGCCAAATTGCTGAAATAAGACACACCTGCCCTTTGCTCCTCTGAGCAGACCAAGAAGGACAGAACTTTTCTGGTCACACTCCCTGGGGCCCGGGGCTGGAAGGGCTGTGTCGGACCACGTGGCTGCAGGCGCCACTGCAAAGACTTCCTGGGCGTGGGAAATGATTTTCCTAAACCAGCTGGACCAGGAAGAATCGTATCATCCCGTGCTCCTTGGTGGCTAGAACCAGGCAGAGGCGGCACCCCGTGGGGGCTGGGCACGCCCCCTCCTCTGCCCGTCGCCCTTCTGCTGACCAGGGGCTGGTCCCCTCTCCAGCCTCTCTGGCCCCAATGCCACCCGCCCCTCCCCCACTGTGCCCGATGCCTGGCGGTCAAGGACGGTTCGGGACGTCCCTTTGGCCTGTGCTGGAGTCACGTTTGCCGCCGGGCGAGGGCCCGTGGGCAGCGGGCTGGCCGTGCCAGCCGCTCCAGCCGGTGTGAGCCAGAGTTAGAGGCAACTTTTAGGAAATTCTACTCAGTGTAACATGGTGCTAAAACAAGTTTCCTTTCCATACTTTCAGAATTTCCAGATAACTATTCTGTTCTCTTCTGAAGAGATTTTTTAGAGCTTCTGGCAGTTTTTAATTTTTTCTTCCAGCTCTTGTTGGGATTTTTTTTATAGACCCTAAGTTGTTCATAATAAGCCACCCACTTTCAAATAGGTTCTCTCTGGTGCATCTGTTCCTAGCTGGTAGCAGCGAGCAAATTCAAGTTTAGAAACACTGTGAGAAATGTTAAACACTAGCATTTGGTGCAAGCAGGCGCCACGAGGCCGACGTGAATGTCAGGAGTTGCAGTTGCTGGGTTCTGGGGAAACACGCGTTTGGCCTCTGCTTAAAATTCTGGGAAGGGTGCACGAGAGCTGTGTGATCTCCCTCCAAGCTTCAGCTTTGGAAATCCATCCCCAGAGCCCTGTGAGTATGGTGAAGGCCAAGACCATATTGGCTGCTTTTTCCCCCTCTCCCCACCGTCTTTTCTCTTCCCTCCCGCGCCCCTCCCCGCACGCTGTGTGACGCTGGCAGTGGGTGGTTCCTTGTGCTGAACCTTGCTCGATGTTTGGGGTCAATTCTACTTTCCCTGACTCCGGGGTTAATGACCAAGCAAGGCCTCGGGAGGGAGGCGGCGGGCCCGTCTGGGCCGGCGCACGAGGAGAGACTGCTCCAACCCGCCTCCGCAGAGCCCCGCGGAGAAGCCCTTGTCTTGGCGCACAGCGAGCCCAGCGGCTTCTCAGCAGGCCCCGGGGCGGGCGTGGCCCGCTCAACAGCGGGACAACAGACCCAATTTTAGTGCAGACAAACGTGAGTGACTTTTTGCTCTTTCTCCATCGCATTTACGGTTAACACGCCCGCCCTCGCGGCAGCTCCGGGGGTGCCGCCACCCACGCTGCACCTGCTGGCCTGCTCGGTCCAGCTGCCCGGGCTGCCGCCCCGCCCCGCCCCGGCCCGCGCACCTGACCGGTGCCAGGGCAGCTGGGCTTGAAGACAGTCGCTGCAGCTGATGGGACACGCAGTTGCAACCGCCCCACTCAGCCCGTGCTGGTATCTGCTAACCCTGAAAACCCTACACGAGAGTCCGAGCTCCGCCAGAGCTCAGCTCCCGGACCCCAAGCTCCCCCCATGCCCTCCCCCCGGAGCGCGCCCCTGCCGCGGCGCGCGGCCCACGCTCTCCGCAGTCCCGTGTGCGCGCCTGGCGTCGCCGAGGAGCCGGAGCCGCCCGAGCGCATCACGGACGCACACAGAGCCCCGCGCGGGGGAGTCGGGTCACCAGCAAATGGGGGGCCGTGGCGCCACACGGGCTACAAAGACTCGCCCCGACTATCACGGGGTGAAAGCGGGAGCGGTTTGTTCCTGTCAGGAACCCTAAGATGCTCCAGGGACCTCTGGAGGGCCAGGGACCTGTCTTGGGGGGCGAGGGTGGGGGCTCTGCAGGTGCAGTGTCCCGGGCAGGTGGAGGCAAGTGAGCCCCTCGCACTAGTGGGGAGCAGCCAGGAAGCCCCTCGAGCCTGCTGAGGGATGGAGGGGTCTCTGGTTGACAGACGTCTCTGCAGAGTTTCAGCCCAGAGTTTCCTCAAGCTCTTCCGATTCCTCCTCTGACATCAGCCGCAGAACCCCTCCCGCAGGGGAGCCCCCCAGGTGGAAGGGAAGCAGCGCAGGCCCGGCTCCCCAGAGCCCGCGAGAGCAGCCCCCGCAGGACGGGGCATCCAGCAGCTCTCGTTTCCATCATTTAACAGACGCTTGTTTCCAGGGCGGTGACCGCAGACAGGGCAGCCTGGTCTACTGGGAGCGCGGCCTTGCGCTACCTCCTCAGGCTTCCTGAGGCCCAAATCTGAGCTTGGAGTCAGCGGCCTCGGCGTCTCGTCTCGGGTCCCCCAGGGCCGCCCTCGCTGGCGTCCTGGGCTGGCGCTCACCCACGTGGCCTCACTTGAGCCAGTTGTCTCCGTAAAGACTGGGTCTCCAGCATTCGCCCGCCAGGTGCTGGGCCTGGCTCTGCAGCCTGTGAGTCAGGGCTGGGCGCTGCCCCTGGCAAGCAGCAAGGCTGTGAAGGGGACAGAGGGAGAGCGTCTCCTGTTCTCGGGCGGCGGCCACCTGGCGGCCACCCCGTCCACCACGAGGGCACATGGGGCCTGCAGGGTGGTGTCTACACAGGCCAGCCTGTGGCGTGCTCCGCTCACTCCTGTGGGGTCGGCACGCCTGTGTCCACCCCATGCGGCCACTGACCAGTGAGGGGCAAGCCCAGTGCTGCGTGGTGGACACCAGGCTGCTGCCCACCCTAGTCCACAGGCTCCGAGACGGGAAAGCATGCGAATCGCAGAAGTATTAAGAATAGCCCTGAAGTCAGCCTCTCCGCCTTCACACAGGAGGGCCTCCCGAGGCCCTCCGCCCCAGCCACCCCGAAAGGGAAGGTCCCCACAGAGGGCTGTGCTGAGGGCTCGGAGCGGGGTCCCCGGGGCCTCCGGGAGGACAGCCCAGCTCCGAGCGCTCAGCAAAGGCACGGGCTGAGCGCGTGTGCCCCTGCGTCTCTGTGCCGCTGGGTCAGGCACCATCTCCACAAAGATCCACCGACGACACATCGGATTTTTAAGGGAGAGTTTCCTCTGGCAGAGAACTGGCGGAAGCTGGTTTGGAAACGTGCTGCCATCACCATTCCCAATTCTGGAAGCTTCCTTGTGACCTGTGCCCTCCCTGGCCGGGACGGGCTTTGCTGCTGCCATCCCCTCTCCCGTGTGATCCCTGTCAGATCAAGCAGCTTCATGGGTCTGAGCTGTCTCTGCTTTGCTCACTCAGAGGCTTTCAGGAAGTAGAAAGGGCCAGGGCAGTTTGGTTCTTGATCATGGAAAAAACATGGGAAGCCTCACAGTTAGGGGGCAAGAAAGGGAGGGAGAAGAATGAAAAGGAAAAATGACTCGCATCAAGAAGCCCCCGGCGCACGGTGCTCTGCGGCCAGGAGCGGGCGGGGCTGCTGGCCGGTCTGAGGGGGGACGGCTGGTTCCCTTCTCCCTGTCTCTGAGCGGAGTGACGTCTGGAAGCGTCCCCACTCCCTCTGATGAAGCGCGGGGAGCGCTGGCAATTAGTGGATCAATATTTGTATCATCAAGTCTCTGGAATATTGAGAACAGCCTGTTCTACACACGGCAGTGAACATTTCCTTGCCTGATATTAATTTTCATAGCAAATTATCTTTTTCTTTTTAACACAAAAGAAAACTTAGCTCAACCTTGTCAGCATTAAGCTTAATTAAACCATATGGTGTCCTTTATGCCTCAGGCACTGAGGGGCGTGGGGATACAGAGTTCAAGGTTGAGTCTCTGCTTTTAAGGTATCATTTCCTCAAGGAGACCACATACTGAAATGTAAGTAGAAGAAAAGAAAGGCAAGTACTGCTATTATGGAAGTATACTATGATATAAGAATGCAACGTAATAGGAGAATACACTCTAAGAACACCACCATGTTATTGCAAATACCGAGTCCTGCTGTTGTAGTGTTTTTTTCACAGAGATGCTTTCAAGAGATGTTTTCCAGAATTCAGCTATTCTCTACATTAATGCCTGTACACTAGAGAATTTTGCTATAGATTCAAAATTGAAGATTCTTTTATGTTTGGAAATAGAGATATGGAAAACGACATCAAAATACCAGGCAAGATTAGAGTGCCGATGCTAGCAAGAAAAAGCTCTTTAGTTGTGATTGAGTTTTTTACTTTAGCCATCAGAAAATACTGTATGTTAAAAATGAATAAATAAAGAAAAAACAAAATGCCCAGAGAGGCGCCTTAGCTCCAGAGAGGCATCTACTGGGATAACTTTGGTGCAGCAAAAAAAATAACCACGGCGCACTTGATGGGCGTGAAACGGCACGTGCACCTGCGCGTGTACATATTCTAATACACCTCTACTCGGATGCCCGTGACAGCCAACCCACCCGGCTCGCCAAGCAGACCCTTCTCCGCCGCACCCGCAGGCAGCGCCGGGAGAGGAGGGGCCCGCCTGAGCGCCGCGACGGCAGGAGGCAGCGCCCCGTGCGGCAGGCGGCAGAACTGCACGCGCGCCTGCCTGGCCGCGGACCCGGAGAGGCCAGCTCCGAGGGACTCCCCTGGACGCCGGCCAGCCCCGCCGGGCTGCTCTTCGCGTCTGTTTGCTGTGTCTTGGGGCCTATTTACTTATCGCTTCTTTCCACGCCCCGTCGCCTGGCTGCACCCTTCTCAGCACCACGCCGGGTGCCCGCCTTCCCTCTGGCGCCACCAAGCACGCAAATGGGCATCGGGTCACCGGCTCAGTCCGCGTGGGCCTCCTTCCCCGGCTCTACCCTCTGCTCCCACTTCCCATCGGGTGAAGAGAGCCCAGCGGCGGGGCCCGGCGCTGGCCTCCGAGCTGTTTCCCGTGCGCCGGCATGTGGCACGGGGTGACCCCCGCCTGCGGGAGCCCCAGCCTGCCTGAGGGCGGGGGCGCTGGGAGGACAGTCACGGGGGTGTCGTCGGCCTGGGAGAGAGACGGCGGCGCTCAGCTGTGCGCTCCCGCCGGGAGACTGCGGCGAGGACTCAGCCTCCGCGTCTCCGAGACAGGGCGACGCCGTCGCTGCCGCAGGGAAACGGCGTCTAATGGCTCAGCCGAGGGGTCTGGGGGACGTTCCCAGGGGAGCCGCGAACTGGCCGGCGGCTGAGCCTCGGGCTTGACATGCCCGGGGCGGGGGTCTCAGCCCCTGCCCCCGCCCCTGCCCAGCCTCCCTCCTGACGCCCCTGGGCCGCCGTGACCGCCGGGCAGCGGTTTCCATGCAGCTCCAGTAAGCCCATCAGAACCACACACCCTTTCTTAGGGGCCGCCGCATTTCCCGGGTATCTTACTACACGTAAACTCACTAGCGGAATAACAGCTTCTCAGTAGTCTGCACGACGGTGCCTGCGACAGCCGGGTGCGGAATTATTTTTGAGTAAATCAACACAAATGAACAAAAGAATCTGGCCAAATAAGCTGTCGGGCATCTCCAGGACGTGTGGCTGACGCGCAAGGGCTCGGAGAAGCAGAATGAGGCCTGAGACCCACGACCCAGCGGGCCGCGCTTCTCACAGCCCGGCTCGCCGCTGCACCTGTGCCGGAAAAAGGCCGTGGGGCCTGCCCAGAGCGTCTGGGGCCTTGTCACCCACGGTCTGTGCCCGAGTCGTGGAGAAAGGAACAGGCCTCTGGGCCTCCCTGGCGGTGCAGCGGGTTAAGTGCAGAGCTGCGGAGCTGTCGGCAGCTGCGGCCCAGTTCAGTGCCCGGCCGGGGAGCTTCCCACAGGGCGCGCAGGCCTCTCCTGTCCCCTGCTGCTCCCCTCGGCAGTGTGTTTCTGTCAGTCCGCCTGTTCTTCTCCCCACTCTGGCTCTGGGGAGTCCTCACGCTGCCCCACGCCTCTGGCCTGCACCCCAGCTTGTATGCAAAAATAAATAAATCTTTAAAATAAAAAGAAAGAAAAAGAAACATGTCTCTGGATGTGCCTGCCTCAGCCTTGTCCGCCGTTGTCCACCGAGGCAGAGAGGGACCAACCTGCGGCTGCAGCGCCTTCCCCGGGGCCTCGGCCCTTCCGTGGGACTCCGGGGGCTGCCAGGGCCCCGGCCTTGCCGTCAGCTGAGCGCTGCTCGGGGGGACGCTGAGCGCTGAGGCTTCCAGGCTGCTCTGATGCCATCGGGACGCGTTAGCAGCCTGTCAGGGCTCCAGAAGTTCCAGGCCAACCCGAGGAAGCTGAGCCGGGAGCCCAGGGAGAGAAATCCTCCGCCGGGCGGGCCCCAGAGTGGGGGGCTCGGGAGGGCCTGTGCGCAAATGGGGCCCCCAGAGCCCTCCGCGACGTCGGGGCCGGCCCACGGGGCCAGGAGCCGAGCGGGGGTGACGGGCCGAGCCTGACAAAGCCTTCCCTCCCCGCCCACCCCATCCGCGCTAAGACTTTCTTCAGCCGGCTGCCTTCTCAAGGCCAGCAAATCTCTCTCTGCAACGAGCTGACATTTCTAGAAAGGGTGCCCACAAAGAGCGCTGAGTGGGAATCGGGGCTCTGAGCACAGTCCTTGGCCCGGGTGCCAGGCCCTGGGGAGCAGGGGCACCCCCTCAGTGCCGGGAACCTGAGCTGACATTTCCCGGGCGGCTGAGCCGCCAGCGTCCCCAGCCGGCGCGCTGAGCAATGTCACCCTCGACAGCCAGGAAAGTAAATGGACTGCAAAGTCGGGTGTGGAAAAGCAGGCAGTATAAAGAGAGATTTATCACTTGTTCTGATAAATTGACAGTGAAATTAAAGAGCTTAATTATTTCAGCATGAATTTTGAGAGGCATCTTTTCCCACTGAACATATGAAAAAGTTTCAAAGCATTTTGCAGCAATAAAACATCTGTGACCCAATTTACAAAAAAGCCATATAAAACCGAGAGCCGGCAAGGTGGCGAAGAGCAGGGAGAAGGTGCTGAACTCTCCCTCCCCTTCCTTAAGACGGGCCCCTTTGCTCAGGGGTCCTGACAGGTATCGAGGGGATGGGCAGGTGGGGAGAGCCAAGCCCCAGGACCCCAAACACTACTGCAAAGTGTGCAGAAGGGTGCAGGGCAGATCAAAGGCCAGAGGGGGATGGGTGTTCGGAGCTGGTGAGAAAGACCAAGTCCCCTTAACGGACTTAGGTCAGAAGCACCTTGAAATAACCTGACCTCAACGTATTATCCCCCAGCTTCAATGTCTATTCACCCAGGTTTTTCCCTTTCATTTTGTGTGCTGCTCTGGAGACGGCGGGGAGGTAGAATCTGAAAGGTTTAGTGGTTTAGTTTTAAGAAGTTTTCTGGAACTAAGTCTGGCGCTTAATTACAGCAGATCTGGCAGGGCTTAAAAAAGGGGGGTATCTTTTGAAGAAAACGGAGATCAGATCCAATTTACTCAATAATTATTCACGAATCTTGAGTGATTTGAAATAGATTATTTTAAACTGATATAAAACTTAACAGAAATCTGTTCTAAAGAATGTATAGAATATTGACATATGGTAATTTTCTAATTAGGGGAAAAAATAGGCAATACTTCTGTACAATTTGAAACTGAAATTGTGCAAAGAATTAGCTGAGTTGAATCACTGGTGGAAATTCTTGGATTTGTGTCTCTATCAGTTTCTGGGGTGGTGCCCTAAGCCACGCAGTGCAGACACAGACGTAGCCCCGGCCAACCACATCCCTCCCAGCAAGGCTCTGGGGCCAGAAATCAGGAGGTGTTTATAAATGCAGGCCTCCCTGGTGGCACAACAGGCTAAGTCTCAGCACTATGCAGAGCCACCACAGCGCGAGTTTGATCCCCAGCCAGGGAGCTTCCCACAGGGCCCAGCAGGCCCCTCCTGTCTCCCCGCTGCTCCCCTCAACAGTGGATTTCAGTGGATCCGCCTGTTCTGCTCCCCACTCTGTCTCTGGGGAGTCCTCTCACCACTTCACACCTCTGGCCTACACTCCAGCTTGGTGCATAAATAAATAAATCTTTAAAAACAAGGAAATAAATGCAGCCCTCAAAGTGCTTTCGAAGGCAACTATTTGGCTAAATCATGGTCTTAATAAACAGAAGATGGTTTTTAAAACATACCACTCAGGGCCTCCCTGTGGGTTCAGGGGTCAGTCTCAGCACTATGGAGCTATCGGCAGCCACTGCAGCACGAGTTCGATCCCTGGCCAGGGAGCTTCCCACAGGGTGCAGCAGACCTCTCCTGTCTCCCTGCTGCTCTACTCAGCAGTGCCTTTCAGTGGATCCACCTGTTCTGCTCCCTGCTCTGTCTCTGGTGGATCCTCTCACCCCCCCCACCTCTGGCCTGCACCCCAGCTTGTATGCATAAATAAATAAATCTATATAAAAAAAAGAATAAAAAGAAGAGGGCCTCCCTGGTGGCACAATGGGTTGAGTCTCAGCCTATGTTGCTATCTGCAGCCCCTGCAGCACGAGTTCGATCCCCGGCCAGGGAGCTTCCCACAGGGTGCAGCAGACCCCTCCTGTCTCCCCACTGGTCCCTACGGCAGTGGACTTCAGTAGATCCACCTGTTCTGCTCCCCACTCTGTCTCTGGGGAGTCCTCTCACACCCCCACCTCTGGCCTGTACCCAGCTCTTGTGTCCATAATAAATAAATAAATCTCAAAAAGAAAAATCCTCCTCCCAGGCACGCTTTAGGTGAGCACTGGTGTGTAAAGTGTGCTGCGTGACCCTCTCAAACACTGCACCGTTTCTGCACGAGGGGCGAGAGGTTACCCGGGATACCCCCTGAACACATCGCGACCCCCACCCAGGGGGGATTCTAGTCTCCCGCCCCCAGGAGGCTTTACTCGCCCAAACCCTGCCCCTTCTTCCTAGAAGTCAGAGCCCCCGGCGGAGTCAGTTCGCGGGAAGCCGGGACAACCTCCACCCGCGTTTGGCGACTGGGGCCGGAATAGGCCGCGTCAACACTCGGTGGCGCGGCCCTGCTCCGAGGACCACAAGCTGCCGTGGGCGAGCTGACGGGGGACAGTTTCATACCCGGCGGGGGCCTGGAGCCGCCGGGGAGCGGGGCAGAGCGGCCGCCCCGCTGTCCTGCTCTCAGAACAAGGCCTTGCTCGCCGCAGGAGGCCCGTGGACAGGCGGGTCCCCGCAGAGCTGACCTGGACACGGCGCTGGGCGTCTTCGGGAGACTCTAGCCCTTGACAAAGGTCGTGCAGGAAGGGGCTGGTGGGCTACGCCTGCTCCAGAACTGCCGCGCCCTGGCCCCGGCCGGAGCAGGCTCGGTGCGCTGCATCCTCACCCTGCTGGCCAAAAGGTGGTGCGCATCCCGCCGGGGGCAGCAGGGGGCGCTCTCCTAACACAGCTCACTCCAGGGGTGCTGTTTGTGTCCCGCTTAAAAGTTGCTAAAGTCTGGGGTGTGTGTGTGAACTTGCCTAATGTTGATGTTGGAATCTCTATTTCAAAAAATAGAGACGGTGGGAGCCAGCCTGCGGGATAACGCCGCGCCTCCCCAGGCCCGCCCTGCCTGCAGGTGGGATCCACTGAAACCCACTGCTGAGGGGAGCAACGGGGAGGCAGGAGGGGTCTGCTGCGCCCTGTGGGAAGCTCCCCGGCCGGGGATCGAGCTCGTGCCGCAGTTGCTGGGCACAGCTCCATAGTGCTGAGACTTAACCCCTGCGCCCCCAGAGAGACGCTGTTTCACCCGTTTTTATCAGTTTTTTTCCTTGCAGGCAACATCACCCTCACAGACAGTTATCATCCAGTAGGTTTCTTTTTCTCACATCCCAGTCAACATGCAACCTAACACTGCATTAGGAATTGCAAAAGAGATTGCACCTGAACAGCTTTGCTCTTAGGGGAAAACGGGCTTTAAAAACACCTCTTCCTGAAACACAGAAAACTAAAATCATGCAAAGAGTTGATGTCCTTGACTGCAGAGAGAATTGCTGATTTTTCTGCATTTCCAATCACTGGATGGTTCAGAACAAGGTGCTGTGTGTGCCTCGCCTGAGGCCACGCGGGGGCGGCGGCGGCCAGCCTCTGTCTGGCGCCCAAAGCCGAGTCTTGCGCTCAAGCGGCAGTGTCTACACTTCCATTGGGGTCACCGAGGTGAGTTTCTATGGCGGCCACATCCTCGGGCTTCCCATTTCGACCATGAGAGACTGGAGCGCAAAGAAGGTGATCAGGGGCCGGGGCAGAGCGCTGCGCGGGAACTTGCCAACATAGGGAGAGCAGCAGCGAGACCTCAGGCCCCTGCCTGGCTTCGGGGCGCAGAGACCACACCCACCACGCAGCGCCCAGCTCCCCGTCACAGGCCGCGGCGGGGCCTGGCTGGTGTGCGGGGGGAGACTGCGTGGGCGCAGAGTCTGCACAGAGCCCTAACTTCTAAAAATATTAAAAAATGTGTCCTCTGAGCATCCAGCCAGGGGTCAGATAGCCAAATCTGCTTTGTTTCACAAGAGATTTGTTTCTTCTGTTCTGCTTACATTTGGCTTTTTTCCGTAGTAACGGACTGAAGAGTCACAGAGAGAAGAACCCGTCGCCGAGGCGGCGGCCAGAGCGCGCGCTCGCTGGGAGACTGCGCGTGCGTCAGATGCCCCGCGGGCAGCGCCGGGAAGGCCGGACGCCAGGGCACGCGGGGACACCGCTGGGCGCGTGGCCGGCTGGCCCCTCACGATGGGTGCGCCCCTTCCCTGCCCCTGGTGGAGCTGGCTTTGGAGAGCCGTTTTCCCGCCCGGCTGCCTCCTCTGTCCTCGTCCTCCTTTGTCTTGGAGAAGCGATGCGTGAGGGCCTCTGGCCGTTCCGATTCAGCGACCCTGCGCCTCCCTCACCTCACAGGGCAGCGGTTTTCCTGGCTTCGTTTTTATCTAACGCTGCCCTCGTTGATGCCGAGCCCTGCGAGAGCCACAGACGCCGCGTGCTGCGAAGAGCTGGTGGGGGACACCGTCTGCACAGCGCCGGCCGCGGCTCAGCCAGACGCTGGAGCTGGCCGGGCAGGGGCTGGTCTGTCCTGGGCGGAGACAGCCCCAGCGTTCCTCAGGCCCCGACACGCAGCCCCTGCCCCGGGCGGCTGCCCAGCTGATGCCCACGAGGACCAACGACAGCTCGGGGCTGACCGGGCCAGCAGCAGGCCATGCCCTGGCTTGCCACCCTCGGTGGACAGCCCCGTGTGTCTGAGCAAACCATTCTCTGGAAATGGACGAGCACGGCAGGGCCCAGCAAGTGCCCACGTGTCCAGCATGTGCTGCGGGGTGCGGGTGGGTCTGGAGGGTGACGGGACTCACCGCCCAGCGCGTGTGCCGCGGCCCGCAGGACACACCCCAGAAGGGGGCGGCCGGCGCGAGGCCAGCGCCAGGGAGGAGCCGCACGCGCACTGACCACCGCCGGGCCGGCGGGGAGCTCCCTGGCGCATGGAGCCGCCGCCCGCGGCGAGAACCCCCGCAGGATGCGCACGCGCATCACCCACCAACCGCACCGGGGTTGTTCGGGCGAGTCCCGGCGACGCGCTGACTCCCGGCTCACTGGGAGACGCCGTTCACCCGGGGCGGGGCGGGCAGGGAAGGCGGCAGCCCCAGGGCGCCCGTGCGGAGGGGGGCGTGTCCCGCGCAGTGTGGCCCGCGGACGCAGCCGAGGCCCCGGGCTGGGACAGCGGGGCGCCCCGCGCACGGCGATGCTCCGAGGGGAGTGCCCGCAGCGCGGGCCTCACACGTGCCGAAGGGCAGGACGGGCCTCTTCTCCCGGGGTGACGCGGCCACCGCGCCCGCAGTTGGGCTCACTGAACCTCTCCTCCCTCGAGACCCCGGCAGGACCCATCTCTCCTGCCAAACCCAGCCAAAGCAAATAGAAAACTTAATCAACTGGGTTCTGTAGAAAATGGCAGTTGCTGTAGGCACCAAATGACAGGAATCTAAGCCCAAAATGAGATGGGAGAGAGTCAATTCCGCCTAACAACCCTTAAATAGACTATAGATTTCATTTTACTTGAGGGTAATAGGGTGACGGAGAAATCCGTGCGTGTGAGAGAGAGAGAGAGAGATGCAGGAGTTAGGATGCATACACACACAACCCACAACTCACAAATATGAATGTTTGATTATTTTGAAATGATTAATTATGCACAGTTAACATATGATTTTCCATCATGGTTATAGCTACCAGACGGAAGTCTGTGTGACAGCACTGAGGTCCACGGCCCCAAGGGATCTCTGTGAGCCTGGAAAACCCACCAGATGCAGTGAAGGTGGGGTCCTCTCAGGCAGGGAGTGGAGAGAGAGCTCGAGGTCAAGGGGAAAGTAAGTTTTGTTTTCCCAGGAAGAACTGTTGGCCTTCTAGAGGGTTGGGTATTTGTCTTCTTTTTTTTTTTTTTTAAATGACTTACATGGGCCTCCCTGGGGGCTCAGGGGCTAAGTCTCAGCCTATGAAGCTGTCGCAGCCCCTGCAGCACAAGTTCGATCCCCGGCCGGGGAGCTTCTCACAGGGCGCAGCAGACCCCTCCTGTCTCCCCGCTGCCCCCTCAGCAGTGGGTTTCAGTGGATCTGCCTGTTCTGCTCCCCACTCTGTCTCTGGTAAGTCTCTCACCATCCCTCCCACACACACCTCTGGCCTGCACCCCAGTTCTTGTATGTATAAATAAATAATCTTTAAAAAAGTAAAATGACTTACATGTAGGTAAGAGAATTATAAATTTACCAAAAATGTTTCATGATGAAAAAACTGAGATGTGGAAAAGTGGTGAGTTTTGCACCATCCAAGGTAAATTGAGTCTGAAAAAAGTCATTTCTTTGATGAGGAACCTGGCGGTGCATCTTACAATAAAACAGGCTCTGCTCTTGCAGAGAAATGTCGTTACAATTCCTGTGAAAGGGCATGTTCTCCAGAGGTAATTGTGAATTTCCTTCCCAAGCTGAAATTTAGAAATAACCAAGCAGGCCTTGAAATCAAAAGCACCAGTTGGCTCTGTGTCCCTTGGCAAATTTTTTCCAGAAGTAAATAATTGTTACTGGCTGAAATGACATTCAGCCGAGGCGAAACGGTCCTTCGGAGGCCCAGCGGGGCACTAATGGTCAGATGGTGTGTCCTGAACTCGCCGGGCTGCCGCGAGGCTCAGTCTTGCCCGTTCTATTTGAAACACTTAGCTTTGCAACAGGGAGTGCTCAGAGGAGATGAAAATTGCTCTGGCATCGGAGTGCAAACAAAGGGGAGAAAATGGGAACTAAATTGGGGAGCATCATTCTCAGAAGCTGAGGCTCATTTCTTCATCACTGTGGCATTTTCGGGAATTTATTTTTGAAAATTTCTTTAGTAAAGTCCTGGGCATCAACAACGATGTGTTTGGTGACGATAACTCGGCAACGGCCCTGAAGAACAGACGTTTCAAAATGGAGACGGGGAAGAAGGAAAACGCAGAGGGCGGGAGCGGGAGAGAAAACAGAAAAGAAACACAGTAACACCAGTGGCTGCAGAGCGAGTCCTTCTATTCACAGGCGTCAGGAAGTGGGGTTCTTGTTGGGGGACCCTGCCGATGCGGGCTGGAAGCGGTGCCCCGTCTCGGTCCCTGAGCTCGGCGCCCCCAATCTAGAAGCCCCATCTATGGGGCCCCGCCCTGAGGCGCAGGCGGGGGGCGCAGGCTCACCCCACAGGAGGAGCAGCCTCTGCTTTCCTGCCGGGCACCCCTCACCATCCCGGTCCTGCCGAGGACCTGCCGCCCCTCCCGCCTCTGCGGCTCCCACGCTCCCTGCCCGCGGGAACGGCTGCCGGGCCGCTCGGCGCAGGCCGGTCCCTGGGCGCCTTGTCGCGGGCCCCGGCCAGCAGCGGGGCCGCCTCGCGCGCCCAGGCGGGCAGACGGACGGGCGGGGGCAGGCCGGGCACCACCGTCCTCTTCACAGGGCCGTGGGCGCCACACGACACACTTGCAGCTGCTCTGGGGGGCCTGGGTGTGGGGCGCTGCTCCCCGCCCCCACACGGGCTCCTGGGGGTGTGGCCTTCCTGCCCACGGCGCAAGGGAGTCGCCCCAGAAGAGGGGCCGGGAAAGTGCCAGAAGCTCTGTGAAGGAGGGTCTGGCAGGGCCTGGCAGGCCAGGAAGGCGGGGACCACAGCCCGCCCGGGGGTGGCCTGAGGGAGCAGAGGCCGAGGCCGCGTGGGCAATCTCGCGCTCCCGTCTTCGCGCCTCGTTCTGAGCTCTGCGCCTCCTGACCGCCCCTGGGGAGTGAGTGACCAGTGACGTGACGGTGTCCCCGACTTCCTCGTTGCTTTCCCCGGTCTCCACGGGGCCGGCGCTATCACAAGCAGCCCTAGGCCAGTCCCTCAGCTCAGCAGCAGCTAAGGAAAGGCCGGCGCCCCACGTGGCATTTCAGAGCTCGTGCTGTGCCGGGCGCCCACGGCCTTGGCTGCAAGGAGCCGCTGGCATCTGTTCATTCACCAGATTTGTCTAAAGAAACTTTTGAAGCAATAATGCTTTTAAATTCTGTTCAAAGATGTTGGCGTAGAACTAACCCAAAAGCTAGTATAATATTTTTTTAAAGATTTACTTATTTATGCCTACAAGCTGGGGTGCAGGCCAGAGGCGTGGGGTGGTGAGAGGACTCCCCAGAGACAGAGTGGGGAGCAGAACAGGCAGGTCAACCGAAACCCACTGCTGAGGGGAGCAGCGGGGAGACAGGAGGGGTCTGCTGCGCCCTGTGGGAAGCTCCCTGGCTATACTCAGGCTATAGCAGAGACAGGCTGAGACTCAAGCCCCAGACAGCCAGGGAGGCGCAAGTAGCCACTCTGTAGACACAGTTGCCAGTTAGGTTAATACTGGGTGATTTTTTGTGCTGAAATTTCATGCTGGAGTTTGCGTGTCTGGCCAACCTTTAAGGGAACAGCATAAATGCAAGAGGTCACCACGGCAGCCGGGGAGCACAGCGGGGCCACACCACAGGGTCCCTATTCGGACCCCCACCAGGGACCCCACCCAGCCTGACTGTCACCATGTACGTCCAACATCAGTTTTTCTCTGTCCAGGAACGTGACAAAAAGCCTGAGACAGACGCTGCTGAGTTTGCAGATACAGCAGGGCCAGCGCCGTGGGACACTAGCAACTTCGAGGGGAGCCAGAGCAAAGAGCCCGGGCAGAAGCCGGGCAAGGAGACCGAGCACAGCGGCAGAGCTGCAGGCGTGGGGGGCGGCACCCGACTGTCCTCCGGGGCTGCGGTTGCACGCGGTGCTTCCTTGTCCTTCACCCTAAGCTTCAGCTAGCGTGAGTCTGGGCCTGTTTCTCTTGATAAATATACCGAAGATAAGTGTGACTTCAAACAGTCAAAATGAAAAATCAGAAAAGCCAAAATTATCATTATTCATCATAAGAAAGAAAAATGGAGGTGGAATTTCTACAGGAGCAGCCGTGAGACCAGGACGCTCTCCGCGATTCCAGACGCGGCCCAGCGCGGAGGCGCAGAGGCCGAGGACGTCAGAGGGAGCACCCACGTGCCGCTGCCTCCAGAGACACGGGAAGCGGAACAAAAATCTGCATTGGAAGTGCCGACGACCCACGGATGTGATCTGCCCGCTCGCTGCACCCTACCCCCACACACCCTCTCTCTGAAAGGGGACCACGAAGGAAACCCAGAAAAACACCGGATCTGGCAAAACAATCTAAAAAATGAATAGTCACTTGGAGTGACGGGAGGAGGAGCGACGAGCCCACAGAAGAACGAGCTCTGCAGGGACAGGTCGTGAAGGAACATTGTGCTTCCTAACTAGGTCAGAGGATTGGCGACACGAGGCCTGCTCTGCTTCCATGTCTCCCAGCTACACGATGCTTGAAAAATCCTGAACTTGCCTAATGAAAACGTGGCTTCACTTGCTGTGCCGGTGACTGGCCCGTGGACCCGCGTGCGCCGGGCTGTCTCACGCAGCCTGGGGTCTGGGGGGCGGGCAGGTGCCGCTCTGGCTGTAGCAGCTCCACACCCCTGTGTCCCGTCATTCAAAAAGCACCCACCATGAATGGTGGGCCGAAGAGCCGGCCGACGCGCCGATCAGAGCCACAGAACCCAGATTAGCACGGCCTGGGATTCAGCGTCCCCGGCAGGGGCCGAGGAGGGCGCCCCCAGCTAGTCTCAGGAAAGGGCTACGAAGGAAGTGGGTCAGGAGCCAAATCCCTAAGACAGGTAGAATTTCCGTGGGTGAAAGTCGGGTAGGAGGAACAAACTCCTCCGACAACAGCGATAAGCGGGGAGTCTGCGCGTCCTGCAGACTGCAAAGCACTTGGCAGCCTTCTCCGTCTGGGTCCTCCCTGAAGGAGCCCCGTGGACGGGCGTGAAAGGAGGAGATTCCCTTAGGATGATTCAGCAGCACGCAGCAAGGCCAGATGCGACCTTGCCATCTGCGGTGATGTGGGCGGGGCGGGAGGGGATGCAGAGCAAGCTAAGGCAGGAGGAGAGAGACCAAGCAAAGGTTCAGGCAGAGTCAAAACCAAGCCTGGGGCCTCCCTGGTGGCGCAGCGGTCAAGCGCTGCGCTGTGGAGCTGTCGGCAGCAGCGACGAGAGTTCGACGCCCGGCCGGGGAGAATCCCACAGGGCGCGGCAGACCTCTCCTGCCTCGCCCGCTGCTCCCCTCGGCAGTGTGTTTCCATCGATCTGCCTGTTCTGCTCCCCGCTCTGACTCTGTGAACCCTCTCACTGCTCCACACCTCTGTTCTGTACCCCAACTTGTATGCATAAATAAATCTTAAAAAAAAAAAAAAACAAGCCTGGAGATCTGACTGTAGAACTGAGGCTCGCTGAGGGGAGGGGAGGCTGGAGGAAGAGGGTCTCTAGTGGGCTGGGGTGGAGGGTGATGGGGGCCTCGCCGGTGAGCTGGGTGTGATGACATATTTTCAAAGAGGTCTGAAGATGTACTCCCAAAACAGAGGCATTGCTGTCAACCAATATTTTAAATGAATTAAAAACGTAAAATAAGTATATTGGGTCTCCCTGGTGGCGCAATGGGTTAAGTGCAACGCTGAGAAGCTGTCAGCAGCTGCAGCGCAAGTTCGATGCCTGGCCAGGGAGCTTCCCACAGAGCACAGCAGACCTCTCCTGTCTCCCTGCTGCCCCCTCAGCAGTGTGTTTCTGTCGATCTGCCTGTTCTGCTCCCCACTCTGTCTCTGGGGAACCCTCTCACCGTCCCCCACCTCTGGCCTGCACCCCAGCTTGTATGCATTAATAAATCTTTTTTAAAAAAAGAATATATATTAAAGTAGGCAACAGATAAAACGATAGAATTATTCAGCAACACAATAAGATGCTCTTGGAAACAGTGAGTCCTCACTTTCCGGAAGGATCAAGCTGAGACTAAATCCGCTCAAGCTGAGACAGATAACTGGACCATGAGGGCTGGGATCGCACCTCCCCAGAGTTTCCTAAGAGCCCAAGCAGCCCTGGAACGGTCTGACGCTGGAAATGCACCGAGAAGATTTATATAGCGGTGTATTTGTTATGGTAATGCACTCGGATGATGACTAACATTGTTATAATGTGCTAAGATCTGATTAATCTGAGTAATAATAACATATTTTGGCAACAAAATAAGAATGCAGAATTTCTAAGCACTTGTTATATCACCAAGAAATTTCTATTTCCTGAGGACAGAGGAACTAATGAGTCTGACCCATGGAGCCCATATGGTTATAATGAGTTCATATTCATTATGTATCTATTCACAAAAACGCATTATTGATTAATAGCACAATCATTGAGGTGTGAATAGTCACTATAATAACAACAACAATGTCCTATATTAGGGTCTCCCAAGCTTGTCACGAAGGAAGATTTTCCTGTTCCTCTTTCTCTGATGTATACTCACTAAAAACCAAACGAATCCAAGAGCCAAGTGCAAATTTCTCACATTCAACATCCAAGACACAGAACACACGTCAAGTGTTTTGGAATGTGCGTTTGTCATCAGCCCCGAGAACTGGGCCAGAGTGAGGCCGCCGTGAGCCAGCCGACCTGTGCTCGGGAAACGGGGCTGTCTCGATTTTGCCCTCGCGGGGACCGTGACAGGGCGAGCGTAGAATTCCTACATTGGGGAACTAGAGCAGACTTACACGGAGCGACAGGAACTGAGGAGCTGGGGCTCGACAGAACATTTGCTCATAGGCCAAGCCACCAAATGCAAAAGACAACAAAATCTGAGCCCTTTCAAGGAGAAAGGGCACAGGTCACCAGCACCCTAGAGGAGCTAGAGAAGTCTCTCTTTCTTTCCCACCCCCACTCCCTCCAAGTTACCAGGCTCTTATTTATAATGGATGGGAACCCCAGTTGACTAGGTTGCTAGTTTGGGGACAAGGAGGTGAAACTCTCAAGGGCGTCTCTGCCATACTTCACCTGCTCAAAGATGATTTTTTTCCCCACATTGTAATAATCCTGTACACAATTTTTATCATTAATGTTATTAGAAAACAATGTATCTGGCAGCATTTCTCTCCCTTAGTGGTACAGGAAATAGGCACAGGTTTCAAAGTTGGGGGCTAAGATTTGCTGAAAGTGTTTAATCTTACAACCCTGATTTCTGAAAATAAAATATTGATAGACTATCTAAAATTAGACACATAATAGTGATCTTAACTGCAGAGTTAGTCTTCTGGAATATAATAGTATGAATTTAAAAAATCCAAATAACAGCATCACAAATAAAAAGGAATTAAAATATAGAGGGAAAGCACAAGACAAATGGAAAACTCACTGAAATATTCTTACAATCAAATATTTGGAATCTCTGAGGCAAACAAGGTCCAGACTGGGCAGATACTCAGTTTGAAGGAATAATTGAAAACTTTCAAAAGTGATAAGCAACTTCAACTTACAGATTTATGTAACTTGGCTAATTCTGTGCAGATTATAAAACAAGCAAACAAACCAACCAAAACCAAACCACCAACATCCACCTACATTCTAATGGCATAGGACAAACTATTTTTTTAAAGATTTATTTATTTATGCATACAAACTGGGTGTAGGCCAGAGGTGCATGGGGGGTGGGGGGAAGAGAGGATTCCCCAGAGACAGAGTGGGGAGCAGAAAAGGTAGACTGACTGAAATCCACTGCTGAGGGGAGCAGCGGGGAGACAGGAGAGGTCTGCTGCGCCCTGTGGGGAGCTCCCTGGCTGGGGATCGAACTCTGGCTGGAGTGGCTGCTGATAGCTTCATAGTGCTGAGACTTAACCCCTTGTGCCACCAGGGAGACCCTGACAAACAATTTAAATGGAAGGGAGAGGAAATCTGTTTTCCCAAGGACACAACCGTAAGTTTGACAGGTAATTTCTCAAAGGAACAACTGAATCCAGAAGTCAGTGGAAAGCTACTTCTAAGGAAATATGAAATTAAACCCCTGCTAACCTAGAATTCCACAGCTAATTAAAATATCCTAAAAATGAAGGCTAAATAAAGTCATTCCCCACAAACAAAAATCGAGAGAATTGTTTGCCAGAATACCTTCTCTAAAATAAATACAAGAAGGAGAAAGAAACAGTTCAGGAAGAAATGCAAAAGCAAGTTACAGAAATGTGAATAAGTGGGTAGTTATAAATAAACATTGACTATAGAAAACAAACATATTTAGTGGAGCTTAAAATATGTGTGGAATGAAAACAACAATTTAAAAAGTAAGAGATAAATACAGGAAGATGTAGCATAGGAGAGGAGGTGACCAAGTGATACTTTGTGATAAGCTGCGGTAAGTTATGGGGGTAGGAGGAAATGGTCTAAGGGCAGTGTTGAATATATAACAAGGTCACGGAGGAGAAACTGGCTTTATGTTGCTTGTGTCAATTCAAAGTGTCCCCCCAAAAAAGTGAGCCCTAACAAGCTGGATTAAACATCAAAAAAGAACATTCTCGCTAAATACCTATTAGATTATGAATAACATTAAATATAAAGATGACTAACTTTTCCAACTAAAATCTGAAGGTTCAAACAAAGCAGTGCATGCCAAAACTGCCTCAAGAAATTGTTCCTCTCCATGCAAAAATCAAACAAAATCACCAAGACTAGATATCTTTAAAGGATTTCTTCCAAACATTTAAGGAAATAAAACCATGCCCATTTGACATACAACATTTCAGAGGCAGTACAAAGGATACACCCTCGACTCAGCTTGAGACTAGTTTCACTGCTATGCCAAAATCTGACAATAATGCTACAAAGAAAATATCTGCAAATCACTCTGTTTGTGGAGATGGACGCTGAAGAGCGCAACGAATCCCTGTGAAATCGACATGTAAAAGAGGCTGATGAATCAAAACCGAGTCAGTTCCGGGAATACGTGAGGGCCTCACCTGCAGACAGGCAGCCCGCCTGGCGCACCTGCCCTGCATCGCCGGCCTCCGCGGCAGCCTTCTCCCTGCCGGCACGCAGAGGCCAGGTCCGGCCCGCGGCCGCCCTGCGCCCCACAGCAGTTGCGTGTCCGCCTGACCGCAGCCCCTCGGCCCTTCCCTGCCTGGGTGGCCAGCGCCTTCACCGCCTCACTAGCATCCACCGCTTAAGCCCTGCACCTCTGACTGGTCTGCCCCCACCCTTGAGCTCCGCCCCGGGGCCTCTGGTCTCTGCAGTCATAGCCCAGTCCCCCCATTCTATTTCTGCAGACCCCTCTTGTGGACAGACGTGTTTCTCCCGCGCCAACAGGATCACCCACGGCCTTCTCTTCAGCATCTATTTCTTGGCTTCTCTCCCAACTACTCTATCGATCCCCCCACAGTGGGGGGCTCCCTGCCTCTGCCCCCCATGATGGCCGGGGCCTGGCTGCTGGCACCACCCACACCACAGGCACCTCGATTCTCAGTGGGGGCTGAGTGAAGTCACAGCCTAGCTCCTCTTCTGTTATCTGTAGTTTGCTGATTTTTTTTTTAAGAATGCTCATTTTTTATTGCAGCAAATTGCGTGTGCCTCACTCCGTAAAGGAAGTTCAATTCCTCATCGGAGCTCTGAAGAGATTCCAAGGTGCAAGAATGATTGCAAAGCATATTTCAGAATCTAACATTTTGCTGTCAATCTATTGCAAGCAAATAGTATGTGTGCATTTAGTATGTGATATTTTAAAATGTGTAGACATAATAAAATGCATGCAAAGCGACCATAACATACAGAAATGTTGATAAATTATCATTTCAAAATAGTGAAAAATCGCAAAGACCTAAAAGCTGAGTAGTCGGGACATTACAGATAAACCACATTCTACACGGAGCAGGCCTGCAGCTGCTGCACCGGCATCGGCCTGAGTCCTACCTGTCCAGGACGGCAAGAGGGGTGTTTGTGTGTGTGCGTGCGCATGCGCGCCCACAGTCGTGGGTGTGGAGGGTGGGCTTTTATTTTGCTTTTTAATGTATCCTAGATGATGTTCTCTGTGATTCTTAACTCTGTGGTTTAACATCTGTCATTAATTTTGGAAGAATCTCAGCCATTGATTCTTCAGAGGCATCCAGTCCACAGATACTAGACTCTGGTATTTCCCCACAACCCTTGAACGATCTGCTGTGTTTTAACTCCTTGTGCATTTGTGGATTGATTTCAGTCAAACCACTTCCAAGGTGTCAGTGTGTCTTTCCGTGTCCGCCCGTCGGCCCGCGGGGCCCACCGTCTCGCCATCGGCGGGCAGCGGCTGCTCTGTGTGCGTCCCCGAGTGGGTGCTGAGTCCAGCTGCTGCTTTCTCACATGAGATGAAAACAACTAAATGATGTTTATGCCAGAATATTAAGAAAAATTGAACTGTGGGAATAACTGTGAAAAGTGAGAGTCAAAAGCATAAATACATAGTATAGTCGCAAACACGCGAGTAAACACCCCGTGTTGGCGGGAAGACGCCGAGGCCCGAGTAACCGGCTGGACTGTGTGCGGCCCGGGACGCCAGCGGACACTTTTCCTTCTCAGTTTGCCCGTACCCAGAGGTGACACGGATCACTCATTGTGAAGGAATTTCTCATCTGCAAGAGGGTACGCATCTGCTCACATGCAGACCTTCAAATGTCACCGAAGCTAAAGCAGCCTCACGCATAACGCCGGGGCTGGGCTGGCCCCTTGCATTCCGCGGGCTGAACAGAAAGAGGGTCTGCACTTGTGGGGGTGAGGGGGGACACCCTCTCTGGTGAGACTGGCTCCCGCAGCACCCGGCCTTGGCTGTGACGGGTTAGCCACCTGCCCACCCTCCTTCCCTGCCACCCAGCCCAGCAGAGCTCACACACGTCCCGTGAGGAGGCCCCCTGGTTCTCCAAGGCCACACATTGTCTAGAAAGGAGCTTTCCTCTGCTCACCTATTCACGGAGCACTTACTAGCTGAGGCTTGTGCTTTGCTTGGAGCTAAGAAGGAAAAACACGGCTCTGCCTCAGGGAGCCTCAGCTACCGGGTTAAAGAGATGAAGACCCCCGCCTGTCTGGGAGCCGGGAGTACAGGCGCGTGTCCTCGGGGTCTCTGCAGGAGACGGAGAATGAAACCTTGAGGTCACCTTCCGAGAGGCTGGACCTACCAGGAGAAATAAAAACTTGAAAAGGCGAGGGGGTGCGGGAGCCCCAGCCTGCGCCGGGAAGCAATGAGCAGCGACGGTGAAGGGACGGACGCCAGGTCTCGGTGCTGAAATGCGTCCTCCCAAATCACTGTGTCGGCGTCCAGATGTGTCGGAGTCCAGAATGTGACCCTGTTCGGCAGAGGACACATCGCTGGGGGTCTCCAGCAGAGTCTGACCGGCGAAGCTGTTCCCGCAACTCAAAGACCTGTCTCAAAAAGTCTGCCATGCTTATCCGCATCTTGATAATCTGGGTTAAGTATCTTAAAGCCCTGGAAATTACCTTCAAGGAATTTGCAAACTAGCAGGCCGAGAAAAATATAAAACGCGAACGGTAATATCGCTTTAACTGAGATGAGAACAAAGAGCTAGCAGAACACAGTAAAGGAAGAACTTCGCCTAGTTATACATATAAAGTGAAGTTAGGGGGCCCATTATAAGGGAAAGACAGTCATCAGGTGAGGAAATAGTCTACTACTGAATATTATAATGAAAACATTTGGGTATAGAAAGATGGCAGCAATTGTCATAGTTAAATACGGAATGTAATATGTTAATGTAAATTAACATGTGCATGTGCTCCTTTCAAAAGAAAAAATGAGAAATTAGATGAAGTCATTGTTACTTGTGAGGTTTTAGAAACGCCTTTTGTTACCCAGCAGGTAGGCTTACCTTTAAAACTAACAGAAAATATCTTACTACAGAAAATTTTCTAAAAATTGTACAATTGCTGTGTTCTTGGCTCAATGTCAGGCAGATTTTATTTTAAGGGCATCCTATACTCACATCATAGTTCCGACTCCTGTGAGATCACAAATCACGGTAGAATCTTGAGTCAAATTTTTTGAACTACACCTTGATTTTTACCAATTACCTTTATTATTATTATTATTATTATTATTATTATCATTATTATTATTACTTGTCCTAACGTCTACCTTGTTGACTAGCATATTGAGTTTCTGCTGGGAAAGCTTAGTAGCAGCTTAAATTATAAAGGGCTACATGTTTCTGAAGGGATTGTAACATGTAACCAAGGCCCGGCATCGAACTCGCGACGCAGCTACACAGCTGCCGACAGCTCCACAGCACTGCGCTTAACCAGCTGCGCCACTCGGGAGGCCCAAATTCTCTGATTTCTTCCAATATTTACCAGGGGAGGAGTAATGAAGGTGACATCAGTAGAAAGAATTTGGAACTCATGAAAATGAGGGACCTGGCCATAGATGTCTCTCAACCTTGTACATCTTCAGAAGGTAGAGGACTTGCCTCGTACTGACACTTCTACTCAGAAACACTTACAGAGACGGCCTCCCCGGTGGCGCAGCGGTTAAGCACTGCGCTGTGGAGCTGTCGGCAGCGGCGACGCGAGTTCGACACCAGGCCGGGGAGATTCCCACATGGAGCGGCAGACCTCTCCTGCCTCGCCCACTGCCCCCCTCAGCAGTGTATTTCTGATCTGCCTGTTCTGCTCCCCGCTGTGTCTCTGGTGAACCCTCTCGCCGCCCCACGCCTCTGGCCTGTACCCCAGCTTGTATGTGTAAATAAAAAATAAATCTTTAAAAAAAAAAAAAAAGAAACACAGAGGGGCAGAGGAAGGGCCTGTCCTATTCCCCATCAGTAGTCTTTCTTCCAGGCTAAATCCACTTATCATTTTGGCTTCAGTACTTCTCTTCCTAGAGCTGGAGCCTCTCAGGTAGGGAGGGATGCTGGGCTTTATCTACCAGTTCTGTTTAGGAAGAATTGATAGCAGGGGCTGCTAAATCTGAGCCAGGGAGAGCCAAGCACAGGATCTCCGGTCTATACAGAATAGAGTTTGGGAAAGAGACTTCTGCAACCTGGAAGGAATAGTAGGACAATATGCATGCCTGCCAAGGCCCCGAAGCCCACGAGGGGATGGACACCATTTGCAGGAAGCAGCCATGTGGAGATTAAGGTCAAGTGCAGGTAAACAGTGATGGAGAAGCAAGGTGAATGATTGGCTCAGTCCAGGAATAATGTGGAAGGGCCCAGGCTCTAGCTGCTTCTCTCTGAGCTGATTCATCTTCTATTTCACCTTACACCATGCATAATGCTTTGCCCACCAGAACTTCATAAATATTTTTCTTCCACTGTAATAGTCTAGGGGAAATCATTGCGGAGGCTAAAAAGAGGTGGATGTCTAAATGGGATTGAAGGAAATCATAAATGAAATGTGGCAAGGGAGATAGGTCTCCATCACAGGGTCTGTCCTTAGAGGATCCTCCTGGCAGCGAGTCACGTTTGTGGGTCTGTAGTCACCCCTGGCTGGGGGTTTAGAAGGCAGGGCCTGGGGCCTCTTCCTTCTAAATTGTTCTGGCCCTCTGGGAAGATATGGGCCTTCTTGGTCCATGTCTTGGTTTAATTTTAGAGACCATATTTGTGAATGTCTGACTTCTTTATACTAAGAGTCAGGCACCTGAGGGAGAAAAGCCTTTAGAACGTGCTCAGAACTGGGAACATGAGGCGCATGTCTGTGCTGGTCTCTGTCAGAACAGGGGGGAGGCAATGAGGCATTTCCCCACCTTATTCCTCTACAAACTCTTTTGCAAAATATAGGTGTTAATGGGCCAGATTAAGCCTGTAACCAATCTGGGCTTACTCTAAACACTCTAAAAACTGAAAACATTGAAATCCATTTCTGGAAAAAAACTGGAGAATACAGAAATTTGACTGTAGACTAGATGATTTTGTTTTTGCAAGATTATGAAATCATTACCTGGAGACACAGTTACTGGATACCATAAAAGTATCATTTTAGGAGAGATTGTTGCATTAACTACCTGGGACTAGATGTCAAGCCTAGGCCTAGCTGCAAGGGAGGCTGGAAAACAACTGAAATCTTGAGAAGATTGTGAGAGTTGGGCTCAGCTTGATTAAGTAATTCCATTAGCCAGGATAGGCTTAAACAACACACATTTATGACTTCTTCATGCTGAGCCCATCTGACTTCTGCAGACACTTGCTTTCCACTATTACCAGCTTCACTCTAGGATCCCGGGTGACTAGCTAGAACACTGCTGATTAGAGAAGCAGAAGGAAAAGAGTGTGACAGAATATACACTGCAGGCTGACGTTTCTTCCCAGCGGAGATGTGCATTATTTAACCTCCATTGACCACAATAAGTCACCTGCAGCTGCTAAGCTTTGATGGTGTGGGGAATGCAAATGTGTCACAAGCCCACAGAGAGAATGAGACAAAAGCCTTCAAAACCTCATTGATGCTACAGAAGCACGTTCAGCGCCCACCCTAAAAGACTGGAGCGTGAATCCAGAGCGAACAAGATGAGGCTCAGTGATGTGGACAGAGACACGGGACAGATGCAGCCTACTGGGGAGTGGGGGAGCAGGGGTCATCACCAGGGCTTCTGAAATCCATGGCCACTTATTAGGATGCCCATGAATCTCGATCTGGAACAACAGTCTGTTCTCGGGCTCAGGAGAGCTCCTCTTAGTTCTCTGAGCAAGTCTGGGTGTCCCTCCGAGATCTCAAATAGAAGCCAGGGAAGGTGGCATTGTTTAAGGTCACTTTTTGTGAAAAAAAGAAGAAAAAATGCCTGAAATTTCCTATGAAAATATGCAAAAGCAGAACTGCTGTGTTAACAACACACCTCCCTGCGGAGAAGGTTTGCACTTCACTCCGCCTTTCTCCCAGTGAGCCTCCCCCAGCCCCGCGCCATCCTGTGTTTCTGCATGCCCTTCCAGCGGCCATGCCAGGGTCCATGCCCTTTCTTCCTTTCTTCCAACAGGGCAGGGGGTCTGGCCACCAGCACTTGGACAACTTACTTCACTATCCCCTCAATAGGTTGGCAATGTTGGGTCTTGCTGGTTATTTCACGCTCTGGTAACTAATCCCGAGTCAGCACCGCTGTTCAAAACACCAGTTGTTAAAGATGAAACAGAGATTGGAGCAGGTGGGCTGTGTGGGCTGAGATGTTACACCTACAGATCTGCAGAGAAAAAGAACTTCACTGTGCAGTTCACTGCACTTTCAAACATACACACAGACGTGCCTCTACCGGGGGCCAAAAACAAAGACGGAGCATCCAGAAGGGAGCGTTGCTAGCACAAAGGCAGAGACAGCCGCTCCCCAGGCTCTGCCGAGAAATGCCAATATGCAAAAACTGAAATATGCATTTATGATTTCTTTGCTCAGTATATAGAAGCTTCTAGAACGGAGACCTTGACTTTTTATAATCTCAATAGCCAACACTTTGCCTTCCGGTACACAAAATATGTTGACTAGAGGAAGACAAGCCGGAGGCAGCACACACGCAAGGAGGGAGGAGGGAGGAGGGAGGAGGGAAGAAGGAGGCGGGAGGGGGGCAGGGAGGAGGGAGGCTTCTTTCTTCCTTCCACAAAAGAACTCACTGTGTGTCCCCTCCAATCATGTGCTGCTGGGGGCACCTGGATGACTGTTTAGAGATTAATTCCCTGATGTGTGGACAAAAATCAGAAAAGTAACAATAAAAATAGTTTGTTTCAATAGGACTTTCAGGCCCCTTGGTTCTCCACTCTCCCTGCTGCCAGCCACCATAGAAGAGGTTTTGTTTCCTTGGTTTGATTATAACCGACACTGACACTGAAAGAGCAGATGATAAAACACATCACAGTTTATTCCCACAGGGAACTGGGGGGTACCACCCGGTTTACAGACCGCCGCTCGTTCCTGTCTACGCGCAGCCATTTGCTAAGCCGATTCTGCGTCCTTTCTGTGCGTGGCTTTATGCTGGGTCAGCGGGCCTGAGCCTTGCTGGGGAGCGGCAACCCAGCCTTTGCCAGTGAGGAACCCTGACTCAAGACGGCTGCAGCTGTCACCTTCGTATTTAAAGGGAGATCCCTTATCTGTCCAGTACCTAGCTACCCCCAGCCCAGTCCGCAGGGTCATAAACTTGCAGCATTCACACGAGGGCAAGATGGGAAAGTCCCCGCGTTCGTCGGGCCCGCGCTAAGCACCAGAGGCAGAATGCTCTAACACTTTCGAAGTCAGGGCCAGATCAGGCTACAAATCAACACATCCACGCTCATTATGGAAGACGGACGCATCCTTTCAGAGGCGATCACTCCCGTCTTCATCATCAAAAAATGCAAAGTGGGCTAAAGAGAGAGGCCGCTCCATCCCCGGCTCTCGACCTCGCCGCCCTCCAGGCCCCAGAGCGGGCCCTGTGGGATTTCGAAGGACTCATCAAAAAATATTCTTGGACGATGGACGCCTCGGAAGGCCACGAACTAGGGAAAAGGCCGCGAGTCTGGGCCAGAAGGGTCTCCTGGGAGGAGCCTGGCGTGGCCAAGTCTACCTGCCCGAGTCCAGGTGGCCCGCCTGGTCCCTGCCCGCAGCTCCCCCCCGCAGGGCGCGCCCTGGGCTCCCGTGTGGGACCGCCCTGGGGGGGGGGGAGGCAGACACAGAGACTCCCCCACCCCGTCTCGTGGCGCACGTGTCTCATTCTGGGATAAACCGCGGCCGCTCTGTGTCTTTCTTCCGGGGGCAGTTTGAGGGTGCACCGTGCAAACTGCGGGTAGCTGATGTCCACGGCCGCAGCCTCCCCATTAGACACGCCCGACAGGCCGTGCCCGGTGAAAACCAACTTACGACTTAAGTCCTTCCCGCTTCTGCCTTTCCCACTGGCCGGACACTTTCTCTTCCTCAAGAAACTGCAAGATCCAGTCCCGTAAGTGACTCGCTCACTTTCATATATGGACAAACACTTATTTTAGGTTTGAAAGGTTCAGCCAAGTCTAATATAAAGAATTCAGCCTTTTATCCAATAAAATGTTTTTCCACCCTCCCCAGGCTCCCACCCCCCAGCACGGTCAGTCAGGGGCACTGACGGTGACCGTGGGGAGTGACCAGGTCAGCTTCCTCCCGCTCATCTCCAGTGATGTTTTCGTCACCGATTTCTGCACATTCTAGAGGACTGGGATTAAAGGGAAGGTTATTGCCGTATCTCACTGAAATCAAATCCGTGTAAGCATCGCAAGAGTTCAGTAAAATTGATCTTTGTGCCTCTGCCTGTGTCTCTCACGCCCCCACTTTATGAACCCTAAACCTGCACGGATATTTATAGAGAATTACATTGTGACTTGCTATGACAGGGTGTTACAGGGTATGTGGCGTGCTGTGGCATATGATGGTGTATGATGGTGTGTGCTGGCATGTGCTGGCGTGTGCTGGCACGCTGTGCGTGCTGCGGTGTGCTACGGTGTGTTCCGGTGTGGCATGGCATGTTGTGGCGAGCTGCGGTGTCCGCTTGGCATGGTGGGCAGAGGCCCCGATGACCCGAGCATGGAGCCCAGAGCAAGCCCAGCACCCACCCCCGCACCTCAGGCTTCCTGCGTGCCCCTGGTCTCGGGCCGCCAGCACGGCTGCACGGCGCACACCCGGCACCCTCCAGGTCCCTCCCCATAGGGCGGACACAGCTTTGCCTGCCGGAGCCCGGCCAGCTCTCCGTAGGCCCAGCCCTTTCTGTGGGGTCATCTTGGCCCAGAGGGCAGATTTTTTGAGTGGAGAATTCCAGAATGTCCCAAGCCCAGCTCATCTCTGCAGGAATCATTCTGTCTGTGCAGGGAAATTGTTTATAACGCTGACCATCTGCAGCCTTCTCTGCAAAATGGACTATGTCACAGCCTGAGACCCCAGCCCCGCCGCAGAGCCCAGCCCCGCCGCAGAGCCCCGTCCTGCCACTCAGCTCGGGAACAGTTTTACTGGGACACAGCGGCGAGCACGGGTCCGGGTCTCAGGTCTGAGGTTTAAGCACAGCAGCCAGCATACCAGTGACACAGCCGTGCACGTGTGCGGCTGGGGCTCGGGGTGCAGGCCCCTGTGCCGGCTCGCCTAGCTGTTGTGCTGGACCCCCCCAGGTAACCGGCCGGCGGAACTTAAAGGAAACCAGAACCACCGACCACAGGAGCCAAGCTCCAGGAAGACAGATGCGAGCTGCTCACCATCCCGAGTGTCAAAGCCCCTTCCACGGAAGTGACCCCGAGGCCCCGAGACTGGTGAGCTCCCAGAGTGTCCAGAGTGCAGGGCAGAGCTGCCCCGGCAGCAGGGAGCGCAGGTCCGCGCCCCCGCCCCTCAGACCCCAGGCCTCGCCTCATCACCACCGAGGGTTCCAGCTCCTCATCGCGCCGCGCCCCGGTGCTTCCTGGACACAGAGACGGAGGACCTGAAGGCCTTAGGCATTAATCAAGAGCCCGCCCCCCCATTCCGGGAACCCCAACAGCAGCGGGCAGCCAGCCAGCGGCTTGACAGGCTGGGGCGGGGGGGCGGGGGGGGGGGGCGCCTGGCCAGGCCGGTTCTGCGCAGACGCCGGCGCTTGGGCGAGAGCGAGGCTCTCAGACTGAGCCTTGTTTGGAGCGGAGGGCAGGGCGCAGCCGGCTTCCTGGCCCATCCTCGGCGTTGGCGCATTATAAAGACCTCAGCACTCGACGAGGCCGCCCCCAGACGGCACAGGGCGGGGATCGGCGCCCGCCCCCGCCCCCGAGAGCTGGTCCCTGGAGCCCCAGCGCGGGCCTGGCACCCGGACCCGGCCGCGTCCTCCTCCCCGCCTCGGTAGCAGCCTGGCTGGGTTGGACCCGCGGGCGCGCTTCCAGCCAGAGCAGATGGCGCGGCCGCCCGTGAGCCGGGTAGCGCGCCCGGCTAACAGGCGCCTGACAGCGCGGGGAGACCCCATTTATCAAGCTGACACGCGCTGACAGGGGCGCCGCGCCCCCACCCCTTCGCAGCGCGGCGCAGCCTTCCAGTTATTGAGGTCACAGATGTCAGAGCCTCCCCGACGCATTTTCTGGAATGTCAGACTCCCCCTTGGCTCCCCTCCCACGCCCAGAGGGGCGCTGGGGACTGGACCCCTTGGCGCCGCCCGAGGTGTCGATGGGCCGGGCGGCTGTGAATGCCCCCGCCCCCCGCGACATGGCCTGGCCCTTTGCGGCCTCTCTCCGGTGAACCAGCTCCTGTTTCAAGGGCGGGAGGGCGCGCGGGCTGGGGTGGGGCAGCCGCCATCGCCCCGGCCACTGACCTGCTGGTCCCGGACTCCCAGCGCTGAGGCGGAAGCGGCCCGCGCAGGGGCCTCGCGGCGGGGCGCCGGCAGCACCCACTGGCGCCGTGGCCTCCGCGCCACGCGACTGGCTCCCGAGTCTCGGTCCGCGGTGCTGCACGGTGCGCACTGTCTTCTCCCCGGAGCTCCCCAGAGGTGGCAGCGAGTGCCACGGCCTGCGAAGGCCTCCTCGCCCGTCTCCCCGCGCATCACTCCCGCTGCCGCGACAGCGCCCCTCCTGGGCCAGCGGGCGGGGCGGGCGCTCTGGGTCCAGGCAGCGGGTAAAGGAGGCCCGGAGCCCTCGGCGGCCTTTTCAGGCTTTTAATGTTTCCTACCCCATTTCTAGAGGGGCGACCAGGTGCAGGCGGGCCGGCCGGGAGGCGCGAGGAGGGCAGGCCCCCAGGCCCGAGAATCTTCACTCTTCCTGGCTCCCTGGCGTCTCTCTGGCCCCTTCCCGGGTCTCCGCTCCGCTCCGCGCCCTCCCTGCCCCCTTACGTGCTCCGCCCCCGGCACAGGTGCGCCCGCCCACGCCCGCCCACGCACACCCCGGCGCGGCCTCGGGCGGCGTGCAGCCCACAGGTGCCCACCGTGGATGCTCGTGGCGGGAGGCGGAGGAACCCGGTCACGCCGCTGACCCCGCCCCCGCCCCCCAAGGCCGTCGCGTTCCATCCCCTGAGCCTACTGGCCGGCCTGGGCTGGGGGGCGCACTGCCTGCGCTGTCTGGGGCCCAGTGGGAGCAAGAGCCTCGTAAGCAGGAGGGGAAATGGACGCGGGCAGCAGAGGCGCATCAAGGGCCTCGGAATGGAGGAAGGGCCACGAGCCGGGGGTGCCCGAGGCCCCCGAAGCTGGCCACGATGGACGCAGACTCCTCTCGAGATGCCCGGAAGGAGCACAGCCGTCTGCTCGCCAGAGCTCCCGCTCACCGGGCTGAGCGCGGCCACCACGGGAGCCTCGGGAGAACCCACCGCGCCGGTGCCCGGCCCACGCCCCGCCCACGCCCACGCCCAGGCCCCGCCCACAGCCCACCCTCTCCCTGGCGCTCCCGCCTCCCGCTGCTGGTCCTGGCCGCTTTAGCTTTGCATCTCCCGCACCGGGCAGCGTCAGATTCATTAAATCAAAAGTTTCAGCAGGTTTTCAAAATAGGCTCATTAAAGTAATAATAATGCAGAGAAGTAGCGCTGAAATTAAGAAAAGCAACTTCACTTTTAAAAAATGAGTAAAGGGTCTCCCTGGTGGCGCAGCGGTTAAACGCTGCGCTGTGGAGCCGTCGGCAGCCGCAACACAAGTTCAATGCCGGGCCGGGGAGATTCCCACATGGCACGGCAGACCTCTCCTGCCTCGCCCGCTGCTCCCCTCAGCAGTGTATTTCTGATCTGCCTGTTCTGCTCCCCACTCTGTCTCTGGTGAACCCTCTCGCCACCCCACGCCTCTGGCCTGTACCCCAGCTTGTATGTATAAATAAATATTTAAAAAATAAAAAATGAGTAAAGACTAGAAAACACGACCCCTTGGGTGTCGCTGCGCAGGAGGAAGCAGCCCAGGCGGTGCCACCAGAGGGGCATCTGATCAAGAAGCCCTGAGATGGCGGCGGCAGTGCAGGGACAGCTGTCTCCACAGAATAATTCTCAATCTAGTTGAAAGAATAAGCCTTATTTTAATTTAAAAAAAAAGCGCAGGAGGGCTGAGAAAGTTTGACACGGACAACCCTCTTTGGAGCAAATGGAAACCTCTGCACTGCTAGCGCCGCAGAGACACAAGGAAGACGCAGAGACGAGGGACCAGTCTCACCTCACCCGCCGGGAGGGCCTGGGGATTCACGTTGCTCAGAACCCGGAGCACGAAGCCTCAGCTCCAGCACCGCGCGTTGGCGAGATCCCCCTAACCCCAGTCCAGGCGCCCCCACTGCAGCCTGGAGGTCTAGAGTGGCCTTGGTCTCGCGCCGCCCCCGGGCGCGGCTCCTACGCCCTCACCGCCAGCACGTCGCTCCTGCCCGCGGTTCAGCAGGTGCTGGATGGACGCTGGCGACGGCAGCCGGCTCCCCTCGCGGAGACGCCACAGAGGAAGGGCCACACATCACCTGCTCCCTGGTGTCCTGGATGGAGCAAGGACACTGAGAAAGAGTGTGGACAATGCGCGTGGGTGTGCAAGCGCAACGCAGGGAGTGTGCACATGAGCATGCATGTGTGTGTGCATGCAAGTGTGGTGTGCGTGTGCCACGTGGTGTGTGTGCGTGCAAGTGTGGTGTGTGCTGTGTGTGCCACGTGGTGTGTGTGCCACGTGGTGTATGCAAACACGGATGCATGGTGTGTGGTATGTGCACAGCATGCTGCGTGCATGTGTGTGAACACATGTGACATGCATGCACACACGGCCTGGATTATCAAGGATCGCAGGCATGATAAACATGAAAAGACCCCACAGGTAGCACCGCGTCAGCACGCACCTGTCCCTGCGCACGCGTACTGTAAAAAGGCTAAACGGGCGCGTCTCATATGCGCTCATTACACTTCTATTGATGAGAATCACTGGCTTAAAATAATTATTATTTTTTTAATCTGGTTTGCCACTGGAGGACAGTTTCACGCCATAACTTGACGCTCCCTCCACACGATCCGGGTCTAAACCCTCCTCACGGCCAGGCAGTCTCTGCCCATGGAAGCAGACGCGGGTGTGGGCAGCGCCGCTGGACAGCGAAGCCCGCTGCCCCTACGAAACGCCCATCTGCAAGAGTCCACGCTGGGCAGTTAGCTCGGCTGGAGAAGACGATGGGCCGGGACGACGTGGGGCTCGCAGCAGCTGCTCAGGCGAGGGGGTGAGACCCCAACGCGCCCTGCCCGCTGAGCAGCCCCCATTCCCCCCCCTCCCCTGGAAGCAGGTAAAGATGAGCCACCTCTCGTCTGGGAACGGCCACCTGCCCGCATTGTACTGCTGCACCATACCAGCCCCACTGCCCCCACAAACGCGCAGAGGCTGCTTGTTTTATTTCTGCAAAGAGAAACCTCCTCCTCCATGAAGCAAAAGATCTTTTGAGGTAGATTCTCCCTGGATGGCCATAATATCAACGCAATAGCTCGGAAAGCAGAACAAATTTTGGGAAACCGGCTGGTTATTTTGTCTTCTTACCAAACGACTGGTTCAGCTGCCCTTGTTTCCCACTGAACGTGAGGCTTGGAGAGTGTGTTTCTCTGCTATTTCATGTAGAGGGTAAGTTCCAGAAGGCGTCATCTCCACGCAGTCACCAGGGAAAGCCCCGGCGCCCTCTCCCTCTCCCGGGAGGAGGCTGTCTGTTGGGTTGGCCCAGTGCTGCGCCGGCCGGGCCTTCCTCTCCCGGCCCCTGACGGCCTCGGCGTCTCCGGCTGCGGAAACCCCGTCTTGTTTACAGTCTTACAGGTGCCCAGTTGTTACGACAGTGAGTTTGCCAATGCCAGAGACCAATAATAAGCACCGACGACAGTCATTTTGCGGCTTCTCTGTCACCCCAAGTTGTCCGTGGCTCTGTTTGGAGTTTGTCGCCCTCTTTGCTGGCTCACGCTGACGGTCAGCCAGCCGCAGGTGCTGGCCCCGCCTGGCCAGTGTCGGGGTGCGTGGAGTGATGGAGACAACCGCAGGTAACGGGGTACTGAAATCATTACGGGCAAGTCAGGTGCCCCCATCCCGCCCCACCCCCCGAGAAAGCTGACGGCAAAACACCAACCAGCCCCCCGCTTCCCGCCGTGCACCGGGCTTCATCATGTTAACCCGCCCAGTGCTATGTCATCCCGCCTCCACTCGCGAACAGGGGCGTGTGGCGGTTCCCGGGCTGAGACAGGCCTCCGTGGAGCGGACGAGCCCGCCCCTGCACACGCGAGCTTTGTCCACGGTGTGACGTCGTCTGCAGGAGCGTTTCGGGCAATGGTTATGCCGTTAATTTAATGCATAGCTGGATGCGCTTAACCAATGCGACTACCTGTCACTGCTCAGCTGCTGCTGCCTAGCCATTTTTAACCGGATAATCCCATGGGTAATTGGAATCCAATGGCGTAAAGCGACTGAGCATTCCCGGTCTTCTCATCCACTGCTCCCCCCACACTCTGCGCTCAGCCCCGCCCCGCGCCCCGCGAGCAGCCCGGGCGTCGCCCTAACTCCGCCGCTCACCCCACCCTGCAGCCTTTCCCCCGACTCTGCTGCCAGGAGCCGCCGCTCCCCTCTCCGCGCATCAGCACCCACCTGGCTCAGCTGGCGGCGCCTCCCGCCCCTCCTCTGCTCCGCGCTGGAACCACCTTTCTGTCAGAGAAACAACCGTGACTCCAGTAGTCTCCATAAGCCCCCGATGGCCCCTGCAGACCATCACATTTAGTCCGAATGGTCCAGCAGGATGGGAGGACCGGCCACCTGCACCCACTGGCCCAGTCTGCGCCTCAAGGTGTCGATGCTCCTGCAGGCGAATATTCTCTCTGTCTGGGCTCCAGGCACTTTTGAAAACCTCTACTTGTTTCCGAGAAAGTTTGCTATCTAGAGAGATAAGTGCCGAAGAGAAGAGCTAAGTCTCGGACTATTGGCGAAGCGGCAGACAGGCGAGCGGGGACCGCTTCAGCACATTGCGGAGCGCTTGGCATTCGATAACCAGTGAAGTCGCCAAGGTGAGCGGAAAGACACAGGACCTTAGGGCGCCAGCAAGACGTCTTGGTCGGAAGACTGGGTGAAGGGCACCAGATGGAACCAGAAAACCCCAGAGATGGTCTAGAGAATTCGATCGCTGTGATTCTCTTCGCTGGATTCTTTGATACGCTCTAGCTGTAAATTTCAAAGCCCTACAGAATCCTGCTCAACCAACGAGGGAGGGCCCGGGAGAGGCAACAGGGCCACGGCCCCTCTGCCTTTGCGGCGGCCCCAAGTGTGAAGCACAGCCCCGCTCGCCGCTTGGGGACCGGCGGCAACGCCCATCTGCTCGTCAATCACGGAGCAGATGGCAGTGGGCGGGCAAGGAAGTGTGTGGCCACAGTCTCGGATAATAATAAATATTGAAGTATGTATTTGTTCTTTGTAAAGGAAGAAGAAGCTGCGTGAGGAACACACTAGGAAGGCAGGAACACGAGGATGCAGCGGTGCCTCGCCCGCGGACATCTGCGTGGGCGGGCCTGGGGGCTCAGAGGCTCACAGCCCCTTCCCAGGGGATGGAGAGGGGTGCAGGGGCCCGGCCCGCTCTCCCGGACTAGGAGGTGGTGCACGCCCGCCTGAGGAGCGCCTCAGAGGTGCCCGACCAAGCCCCTCCGGGCAGACCGCAGGGCAGCGGCAGGGAGGTGGCCGGCGCTGCCCTGGGGTCCCAGCCTCCCGCCCTTCACGGGGAGCTGGAAAGAAAACGGAAGCCCTGGCGAGGACGTTTCAGCACAAACGCGCGAAGGCGGACAGGCGCCACCTTCGGCACAGGAAGTACCCCGGGGGGATTTTAGCGCCGATTTTGGGAACGGAGAACTGGCAAACTGTGCGGTGCTCACGTCACGCTTGAGGTGCAAACCCAGCACCCCCTGTATCTTATTAAGCCCACACCTGCTCGGCGCAGCCCTCTCTTTTGGGGGGTGGGGTGGGGCGCTGCTATAAAACTCGCCTCTGCCAAGGGGCTGGAGAGCCCTCGCGCACAATCTCCGCGGAGCCCCTGGAACCCCGAGGGCGCAGGCGCCACCGAAGCCAGCGGTCCCGCCCGGGAGGCGCCTCCGCTCCTGCCTGCAGCTTCTGCGGCCGAGCCGTGAGCTCCAAGGACCTGGTGTTTCTTAGGGCCACTGGGGACACGGTGTGGGCGGGGCGCCCTGTGCCATCGCTGGCAGGGAGAGGCGCGGGCACCCGTTTTTCTTCGAGTATAGAAGTTCAGAGGTCTGGGCGGGAGAGACGGCTGGCTCCGCGCCCCCACGCTCGCCCGGGGCAGCGCCTCCTGCGGTGTGGTCCATGGGGCGTCCCTGTCTACACCGCTGCCCGTCACCCAGAGGAAGGCATCGGTGCCAACTCGGGAGAAGCGACAAGCCGCGCGAGCCCCCTCGTGGGGACCGTCTTAATATCACACAGTGGGCTGAGCCTGCGTTCTCAGGTTTCTTTCGTTAACCTCAGGGTGACGCTCTGGGCTCCCGAGGCCGCCATACCCCAGGGGTCTCGGAAAACCCCTCGCCTCCTGCCCGCCCAGGGCCCTCTCCCCAGAGCTGGTCGCGGGCACCTCGGAGCACCAGGCTGCGTGCCCCAGGCGGCCTCTGACAGCTCACCGTGGGAGGCTGCTGGCAGCAGGGACCGTGGGGGGGTGGCGACTCCTGCCCCCACTCTCAGCTGGGACCCGCTCCTGCAGCCGACGCCGTGTTTGACACTCACGGGGCACAGCTGGACACCCCGAGCGTCGCCAGGGCCTGAAGCCCGTCCAGGGGGGATTTCAGTTTCAGGGGCCTCCCTGGGGGGCAGGGGTTGAGTCTCAGCACTATGAGGCCATCGGCAGCCACTGCGGCACAAGTCCGATCCCCGGCCAGGGAGCTTCCCACAGGGCGCAGCAGCCCTCTCCTGTCTCCCCGCTGCTCCCCTCAGCAGTGGATTTCAGTGGATCCGCCTGTTCTGCTCCCCACTCTGTCTCTGGTGAATCCTTTCACCACTACCCCAAACCTCTGGGCGGCACCCCAGCTCTTGTGTGCATACAAAGTAAAATGAATCTTAAAGAGACCAGTTTCACCGCAAACTTGAGAGGCCCCTAACCCCGCGGGGCCCACACTCACAGCCTCCCTCGACAGCAGCAGCAGGTGGGACCCGCAGACACCCCACACCACCTCCTGAAGCCTCAGCTTTGGACCTCAGGGTTTAACAGGTGTTTCCACCTGCTTTTAATCCCCTCCTTGCCTGGTCCTCCATGTCTGTGGCCCGGGGTTTGATCAACGCTGACCTTTCAGGCACCAGACTCGGGGGAAAGGAGACTGACTTAGAGGTGCCCAGGCACCAGGCTGTCTGGTGTGACCCCCCTTCCGGCCTGGAGGCCCAGCTTCCAGAGGGGGGCAGGGATGGCGTGAGCATCTGGCCAGCCTCCCGCAGACCCCAGGGGAGGGCGTGGCAGCGAGGGGACCTCGGGGCTCGTGTGCCAGGTGTGGGGAGCTCTCTCTGACCCCACGAAGGAGCCCTGATGGGCCAGCGAGGCCTCCCCGTGGACCCCCAGCTCCGGCCGCCAGGTCAGGGCACCTGGAGCTCTGGGCAGAGAGGCCAGAAACGCAAGCCCAGACCACTGTAAACTGTCTTCACCGTTAGTCACTCATTTCAACAACTAGCTTAGAAACCCCAGCAGAGGCATTTTTCGCCGATCAGTGCCCTCGGCACCCCAAGCCCAAGTGGCTGCTCTGGGCTTTCAGAACTCAGGTTTTAGAGACGAACTTGGTTTCAGGTCCTTATGATGCAGCCAAGTTGAGAATGTTCCCTGAGTCTGTTTTCCGCCCTGTAAATCGGGGATAGCTGTAAAAAGGCAGCTGTTCCATTTCCCGTGACTGTCCGCAATGCCCGCCTGTTTCTGCGCCCCTGCACCCCGTCTTCAGACCGCCCGTGCAGGACTCAAACACCACGTGCTCTTGCTGCCACACCCGTTCTTGGTGCGTCCCTCTTCGTCGCCGGGCCTGGCTCCTGGAGTCCAGGCCTCCGGTGATGCTGCCACTGGACACGGTTTAACCCCATCTTCTCTGCCCGCTGGGGCACGGGAAGCAGAGGCGATGCGGCCTCCTGGGGCCGCCGGGGACTGGCGTCGCCCGCATGTGGGGCCATGGAGTCCACACAGCAAAGGGACCATCTCCATGAACCCCGGGGCAGGTAGTGTCGGGGAGCACATCACTCAGAACACCCCAACATGGATATAAAAATGGATCTTACAGACTTTGATTTCTCAGTTTTTCAGGGTTCACAAATAGGGGTATGGTGGTGTTTTCTTTGTCCTGGGGTGAAAGTGTGGCACCTGGATAAAGTCCCATCCAAGAGAAATGGCCTCACCTGAGCCCAGAAGGGAGCAGATAAAGCAGGGGGAGGGCTGTGGCACGGTGTCTGGCTACAAGCCCTGACTCTGGAGCAGAGGCGGGAGAGGGGTGCAGTGCGGGGAGACTCTGCATGCAGCCAGGAGGCTCCCTGCCGCGGCTGGCAGGCGAGGACATGGGCTCTGCCCAGCTGAGCCTGGGTCTGCCCGCTGGCCTCTGGTGGCCAGGCACACGGACCCTCACCTTCGGGGCTTCGTCCCCGAGGGGTCCAGCGTCTAGCACCCTAAGAGGACTGCCTAAGGTCACAGAAAAACGTGACCAGCTCTCAAGGCATCGGACGCTCACGCTAAAGCTCTCCTCGGCCTCGCAGGCGACTAAGGGTCATCTTCCAGGACTCAGAGATCAAACGGGTGGCAGAAAGCGAGCTGAGGAGCAGAATGCGAGCGTGAGGCCAGTCTGTCCCCGCGGGCACGTTCGCCCATTGGCCGGACCTGCAACATGAGTCTTGCCAGAGGTGGGGGGTGGGGGTGGGGGCTGCGGGAGAGGAGTGGGCGGCGGGCGCGGCCACCACCCCCGCCTCCCGCAGCCCCGGCCGGTCTCGGCACTTCAGAGCGCCCCGCTTTCCAAGAGGAACCCCCCACTGCTCCGCGCGGACGTGACGGATCGCGTCCAGACGGAAACGAGGGTCTCTGCGTGCCAAGGATGATTTCCCTGGGGACCCCTAGCTCCTGAGATATTCAGAAGGGGGACAAAGAACAAAATCCCTGCAAGTGAAAGTGCCGCATCTGCAGACGGGCTAGACTACAACAGCTCATCGCGTCCCCCCACGCTGCGGGCCGGGGCGAGGCCGGGGCGAGGCTGCGCCGCGTCTGGACGCAGCCGGCACCGACATGTGCACGGCAGTGTGACTCCGCGCTCCCCGGCCGTCCTCGAAGCGCAGCCTGGCGGAGGCCAAGCGCGCCTGCTGCCGGCGGGTTCTGGCGCCCGGGCCCCGCGCTCAGACGTGGGCCTCGGCGAGCTCCCCGCCGGCCGCCGCCTGGCAGGCTGCGATAGGCTGTACCTGGGGCCGCACCTGAGCCCATATGGGCCTTCAGCTGCTCGCCATACAGGGGCCAGATGGAGCCGGCGATACCTGTGTGGGGCCGTCTGACTCCGCGCTGGGAGCTCGGCGTGCGGAAAATGGCAGACCATAAACATTTAAATAATAATCCCACAACACATGCTGGTTCTCTTCCACCAGGAAGGAAGCAGCTTCCTTTCTGGGGAAGATAAACCTCAAGTGCACCAGCGAAGAGGGTGAACTTAACTCTTTGAGAAACAAAACCGACAGTCGGGGGTTGGAACCAGGGGCGCGGGCGAGACCCCTCTGGGCTCGGGGCGCCGGGGAGGGCCGCGCCTGGGAGCCAGGGGCTGTCGAGCAGGGCCCGGCTCCCCGCGCCTCAGTCTCCCCGCGGCTGACATCAAGTCGAGGCCCTGCTCTTCCAAATGCCAGGACGAGGCGCTTGTGGCCACGAGAATCACCAAGGGATGGGGGTAAAAGCCCCTGGGCTGACGTGGGCGGCACATCCCGGGGGGCAGTCTCCAGGACACCCGCAGAGAACAGGCGGGCAGGGCCAGCCAGGGCCGCGAGCGGGCCGGGGAGGTGGCCCCGGGGGCGCAGGCTGAGGGGCCGCAGGGCGGTTGTCACTGTCCAGACTCACATCTGGCTCGCCCAGGCACTCGTGCCACGGCCACTGAAATGTCGCCCTCAAGGGACGCGTGGCCTCTGCGTTGTCAGCCCCGGGGAGGGTCTCTGTGGCTACGAGAGCTCAGGGACCGCTGACCGCTGCCTCCGCCTGCCGCTGCTTTTCCTTTCGTCGCCAGAGCAGCGTGGCCGACGGTTGTCCACCCTCCTGGACGAGAGCTTCTTCTTGGTCACTCTCCATCTGCCTTCTCACTGCTGGTGACGTCCACGCAGGTGTCAAAGCCTGGACGTCGCTCAGATTGATGTGACCAGCCTGGACAAGTGGCTCGGCAGTGACCAGCCTGGACAAGTGGCTCGGCAGTGACCAGCCTGGACAAGTGGCTCGGCAGTGACCAGCCTGGACAAGTGGCTCGGTAGCGTCCCACCGTGTGCACGAGTCTGGCTGCACGATGAGGCCCCTGGGTGGGGAGAACACGGGGGTGGCGTCCAGGGCCTGTCTGGAGGACGTGGGGCTTGGGTGGCAGGGGTGGGTGGCCATGGAGGTCGGGGTGGTGTGGACCTGCCCCCCGAATCACAAACAGTGCTGTGAACCAGCGTTGCTCAATACAACTTTAAAACATGAACTGAAACCAAACGGAAAGAAACCACCTGTAGGCAAACGAACAGGAATCCCTTTGGGGGTTCTCTGGTTCTGAAGCCGTGGACTCGGCTAGGAGACCCGCGTGGTGAGTGGCGTCCAGGAGGCCCTGGAAGGGGCTGGTCGCGCAGCCCCCGGTGCCCCGGGAAGGCCCTCGGCCCCACCACACTCTCTGCAGCCGGGACCTCCCGGGACTTGTGGAGAAGTTGCATTTCGTGTCATGAAACAAGAGATGGAAGCGTGCCCACAGGTCAGGGCAGTTTGCTGGAAATCCGTCCCACACTGACCGGTGTGGTTCGCTCGGCCTCCGCGGACTAGCCTGTGCGTTCCCCGAGTGAGGCGCTGCTTCCGCCCAGCAAGGGCGTCTTCTCCTCAAGGCCTGGGGGCCCTGCAGCCTCGCGGGCCTGAGGCTGGACACTGAGCACACACGTGCCCCCGCTGGGCGCCAGCCATGGGGGCCTCCTCGCTGCGCCTCGGCCCTAGCGAACTCCCAGACAGCAAAATGACCCTCACGCGGCCACTGAAATGCCCAGCGAGGTGCCATGTGCTTGGGAGGGGCGCCCTCCGTGAGCCCCACAAACCTTGGGAGTTGCCTGTCCCTGCTTTCCGAAGAGTTGGCCTTTCAAAAGACAGGCTTTGTTTGACTCAGTCAAGTCAGTCATTAACTAGGAGCGTGCTGTAGATCCGGGGTGCTGTGTTGCATCCCCAATAAAGTCTGATTCTGAGGGGAACCGACGAGAGCAGCAAGAGCGAGAAGTGTTCTTTCTCCCGGCCGTCTGGGCTAGGTTCAAGGTCACACGGTGTGTTCGGTCCAGAAACAGCCTCGGGCCTTACATTTCTATTTCACTTGTCAGCAAGCGCTTTAGTTTACAAAAAAACCAAATGGTTTTCTTCCAAAACCCTGACTCACTTTACTAAATACAAATTTGTTGCTGCTTGAAGTAATTGCCCCTAATGGTTGATTTATACAGCCTCACAAGTCATCAATTTCCCAGCAAATAAATCACTTTGCAGTTGGTTTCAACAAAGAAGAAAACAACAGTTTACTTTAAAGGTGCTGACTAAGAATCTTGTGAAATTTGCTAGCACCAAACCATTGACTCATGCTTTAATTAAACTATATATTGAGGTGCCCCCGCCCCGAGTATGGCAGCTTGGAAAGAAGTTCTGAACAATTCAAGTCTAGGCCTTTCCAGGGTTCGTTTTGCAATTCTAGCCCACGTTTCCTCCCTTCCCCTAATCAGTAATCATTATTTTTGAGGTTTATGTGAACAGTATGTAATTTGATTTTCTCCCCTGGCTGACTATCACATAGACAGAATGCTGAGATTTAAAGTATGTATATTTAGAATCAAGAAAAGCTTAATATATGTTTTGCTGCTCTTCAGCGATGCATCTTGTACATTAATCAAGGTAGCAGGTTCCAAGCAAAGCTGCCGTTTCCGCGCTCCGAGCGACAGCAGCGGCTCTTTCACCAGCCTCCGTGGGTCGGGCCGGAGCACGTGGGCCTGCGGAGACCCCTTCCGTCCTGCACACAAGATCCTCTCTGGTGCCCGGATGACGTCTCAGGGGAAGGAGTCCCAACAGACACTGTCAGACGGAATCATGGCGAGTGACATCGCATTCCTGCTTTCGTAGCTATTTAGTTCCATGTTCGTAGCTCCATAAAGGTTTGTCTTTGAATCTGCCTTCTAATGCATCTGCAGCTTTAAATGCAGACTCGCAAATCTGTCTTCATTGAAACCACCTGTGGGGTAGACATGGCCCCGTGGCCAGGCATTGTCTGTGCCCTCTGACTGAATCGCGGCGGTGTGCACCTGCGTTACTATGGCACTGAACACGCAGTGGTGCCATCGGAGGCCGGGGCTGGAAACGTTTCATGGAATCACAGAATGTTGGAATAATGGGCCTGGCTGAGACCCTGTAGTTATTTATCTCCAGTCTCCCTGCTTTACAGTGAGTAAACTGAGGCCCAGAGGTAACGAGAATCGATAAGTTTATCCAGCTGTTTGCTTAACAAAGCAAGACCATCTTCTTGATCACTAAAACTGGGTGATTTCTCATCTGGCACACATCCAAGTGACATATGTATTGCTTTGGATAAGTTAGGGGCATTTTTTCCAGCGAGTTTCACTTCCTGATCTTGAATTCTCAGGAAGAACCAGACTCGCGACTTACTAAAGGAGATATATTTTAAAAAGAAATCAAAGTGTTTGTTTCAAATAATAACAGAGGACTTATTCTGTGCCTCTTCAGGTCTGATTACTTACTCTAAACAAGATATAATACAATCTGAACAACTCTCACAATTCAGTAGGAAGAATTTCAATGGACTGACTTAGAAGAAAAACAGTGTCTTCCGACGTCTGGGGAGAAAACTGTCTGTGACTGAAATGGACAGCACCAGTCTGGGTGGGGGCGCAGTGGGAGTTCCCTGGTCCACTGAGGGGGACTGTGCCGCTTCCCTTTCACAGTGACGCTGGCGATGCTGGCAATAGCGGTGCTGGTGGGCACGGGCGGTGGCGAGGATGGGCATGGAGGTGGTGGTGACGCCCACAGGGCGAGTCGGTGTGTTGGGCCCACGCGTTTCCGAAGTCCTTTTTACTGGGGTCTTGCTGCCTCGGCACTATTCTTAACTCTGCTATGGGTTGTATGATCTCTTGTATGTGCAGGTAGTGGAAACTCTTTTTCCGAAGAGCTTGAGCTGAAGTGCTCACACCCATCGCCTCATCAGCCTGAGCTAAAGGCCACAGATTAGCACCCCTCTTCTGAAGACTGATTGCTTCTGGGCCAGCCCTCCGGCCCCCAGACTGAGGCGCCTGCCTGGGCAGTCTGCTGGTTTGGAGGGTGCCGTTCCTCTGTGTAAGTCAGCACAATGACCTGAGGAGAACCCCTTGGAAGTCTGCTGCTGCACTAGTTGTTTAAACTATCGAAATCGTCCATCCCGTTGTCTTTTATGGAATGTCTCTTTTTTTTAAGATTTATTTATGCACATAAGAACTGGGATGCAGGCCAGAGGTGTGGGGTGGGGAGAGGATTCCCCAGAGACAGAGTGGGGAGCAGAACAGGTGGATTTACTGAAGCACACTGCTGAGGGGAGCAGCGGGGAGACAGGAGGGGTCTGCTGCGCCCCATGGGAAGCTTCCTGCCCAGGAACTGAACTCGTGCCGCAGTGGCTGTGGATAGCTTCATCGTGCTGAGACTCAACCCCTGCGCCACTTTTGTGTCTTTTTCTAAATAGCCTTTCAGAAGAAAACATTGCTTGGGAAGATGTCGAGAAAAAGCTCTCTGTACCTGTTGCTGGGAATGTGGGGTACTTCTTATCGCTGTTTGGCCAAATCTGCTGGCACTGGAGCAGCTGCGTGGATCCAGCCTGCTCCCGACTCATGAGGAAAAGGCCACTCAGTGCCCACAGAGCTGCTTTTTCCTTTGAGGCCAAGAAAAAGGTCTTGGGCCAATGAAGTGGAAGCTTTTTGGAATGTTCTCTTGTCCTTGCAACTTGTCCAAACGATTCCAGAGGGCTGGAAGGCAGCTAGAGTTAATTTTCAATCTCATCTTCAGAGCTCAGTGAAGGGGACCCACAAACTGGATTAAGGTAGAATTACAGGATGACTACAAGTTCTTGAAATCCTGATTAAGAAATTTTGAAAACTAAAGAAACCTCAGCAAAAATCTGGGGATGGAGGCCCATAAATAGGGGCTCCCAGGCAAGTGGGAAGTGGCCAGGCCTCAGGAGACACTGCAGAGCCAGGTCGGGGCCTGAGCAGCAGCTGACCCCTGCAGCGAGGCGTCCACACCCTTCCTGTGTCCAGCTGACTCTGTTTACCCTCAGGCCCCAACCTCAGCCAGGAGGACTCTCTCGAACCCGAGACCTCACACTGCCCCTTCTTCCTTGTGCCAAATCTGCAAATCTGCCTCCTCTGAACTGCAGCCCAAGTGTGGGGCGCGCAGCACCCGGGATCTGGCGTGTGCGCGGCCCGCGCTGGGGATGGGAGAGGGAGGGCGGCAGGGGCGTCGGGGCCCTCCGAGCCAGGCTGTGCTCCCCTAAGTGAGAAGCGCTGACGGTTTTCATCTAGGCGACCCTGGGGCTGAGTCGGCCAAACCACACGGGGAAAGTAAAAGTGACTGTGAAACGTTACTGGGCTGAACCCGGCTTCGTGCCTAGAACCTCGGAACAGGCGCAGGGGCCTGGACACTCCCGGCCGCGGCGTCTGGGAGGACTGCCCAGGGGCGCCTCGCCCCACAGCGAGCCCACCCCACCGCGGCCCGTGGGCACCGGAGGCAGGGCCCGAGGCCCTGGGTTCTGGGTGCCCAGGGGCGCCTCGTCAGGGGCCACGAGCAGACAGGACGGCGGGAACATGGCGTCTTGGGATCCCGGGGGCCCTGGGAGCGGGGACAGCAGGGCGCACGAGCGCGGACCCTCAGGCCTCCAGGGGGTGGGACGCCCGCTGCGCCGCAGTGCGACGCTCAGACCCGACCCCGCCTCCTGCGCGGCGGCTCTGCGCAAGCGCGAAACGGGCGGCCACACGGAGACCCCGCCCGGGGCTGACCCAGGCGCCATCCCGCCGGCGCGGGAGGTTTTCCCTCCGCACAGACACACGCGCGGTCACAGGGAGGACGCGGCCTTGCTGGGCCTCGGGCCCACAGGAGGCTGCAGGCCCAGAGCGGGTGGCCCGGGCGGTCGGCGCAGCCAGGGCGGGCTGGGGGCGCGCGGCCTCCCCTGCCGCAGCCTGGCGCGCCCGGCGGAGGCTGTCACGCGCCGCGGCCCGATGACAGAGTGCCGGCAGCGAGGGTGTCATCTGCGCCGCGTCGCGGGGCCAGGGCCGGGAGATGGAGTGTGACGGCGCCATCTGTCACCCCTGCAAAGGTGTCCCCCCACCTGAGCCTGCGCGAGGCACCGAGGTCTCCACCTGATGTTCCGCGGCCTGTTTCTTTATTTAAAAGAAAAATAACCGGGGCCGGTGCCAGGGAGGCGCTGGCCGCACCAGCAGCCGCGGGGAAGCTCATTAGCTGCCTCTGCCCGCACTCGAGATGGAAACGAGGGGGCTCCGGAGAGCGGGGCGCGGCTCGCCGCCTCTGCTCGGCGTGCGGGAGATCAACGCGCAGGCCCGGGCTCGGCCTTCTAGAGGCCTCCAGCCGAGAGGGCCCGGCCCTGCATGCACGGTGGGCGCGAGCGGCGGCCGGGCTGCCCCAGCCACCGTCTCTGCAGGGCTGACGCGGCGTCCGAGCGCCCGCGCGAGAACAGCTGTTCGTAAGCCCCGCGGGCGCGGCCCACCCTCAGCCATCACCCATCGGGCGGCAGACGTGCTGGTACTGCACTGCCCACTGCCGTCTGACTCCAGCTCAGCCATCCGCCTGAGGCGCGCTAGATTACTCGCCCAGAAGAGCCCAGGGGGCACAGGGTGACGCCCGTCGGTGCCGGCGTTGGAAGGGAAGGCGGCTTCTCACAAGGACACACCGCCCGTCGCCGCGGGCGCTGTGTGAGCGGCTCTGCCTCCACGGGCTGCAGGCGACAGACACTCCACAGTCCACTGCGGGGGCTGGTTCGCAGCCTGTCGGCCTCACACCCCGGTGGCTGGCCGCGCCGTCGCGGCGGTAAAGAAACCGAGCCGCAGAGCCCACGAGCGGGCGCCGCCGGGCCCTCACCGGGGCCGGGCCCAGGGCTGCACGGCGGCCTGGGCGAGGCCTGACACCCCTGCGGCCGACGGAAGAGGGGACGTGAACAGGAACACGCCCCTGGCCAGACCAAGCCGGCCCCGGGGTCCCGCGCGCCACCCTCGGCCGCCTGGTCACTTGAGACCCTCTGTGCTGGTCTCGCGACACCCCGGCCGAGCGAGGTGGGATCCGAGGTGGGCGCGCCGTCACCGCCCCCACCCGCCGAGCCTGACGGGGGTCCCCGCCGTCGCCCAGCAGATTCCAGAACAGGCCGGTGCGGGGCAGGAGCACAGCGGGGCGCGTCTGAGTGGCGCCTCCGGGCAGCTGGAAACGGCAGCGCGCGGCCGGGCCTTGCCGCCCCGGCCCTGGGGCGCGCACGCCTCGCCACGCGGCAGCCGCGGGCGCACCGTCCTGCGGGGCCCTGCTCTGGGCCTTCGATCACCGTTGGGGCGTCCACTCTGAGGGCTGCTCCCGACTTGGGCAGGGAGGAGGCGCAGGTGCCGCTACCAGCCGCTGGGGTCCTCTGAGCTGGCCCTTCCCTGGCGGGGCGCAGCGGGGAGGAGGGGGGGTCAGCAGTCCAGAGTGGCAGGGACCACGGGCCACCTGGGCCCTCGGCCTCACTGGGCTCATGGAGAAGCTGGGGCAAGCGCAGAGTAGGCGGCGCCATTGCTGCTGCCCCTGGACAAGTCTATCTCCGAGTTTCAGCCTCTGACTCCTTCCAGAGAGAGAACCAGGTTCTCCAGCCTGCAGCCACCCTGGCAGGCAGCTCCTCGGAGTTGGTTCTCTGTCTAGTGCATCAAAACATAGTAAATAAATAAAATAAAAAAGCAGGGCCTCGCTGGTGGCCTAAGGGTTGGGTCTCAGCAGGAGCACCGCTGTGGCCTGAGTTCGATCCCCGGCCAGGGAGCTTCCCACAGGGCGCAGCAGACCTCTCCTGTCTCCCCGCTGCTCCCCTCAGCAGTGTGTCTCAGTGGATCTGCCTGTTCTGCTCCCCACTCTGTTTCTGGTGACTCCTCTCACCCCCCACACCTCTGGTCTACACCCCAGTTCTTCTATGCAAAAATAAAAAATAAATTGTAAAAGCCGCAATGGGGGACAGAGAACAAAGATCCCTTTGGCTGCTTCTGGCTCTGTGCTGGAAGCAAGAAAAGTAAAACTGAAAAAAAAAAATAGGCCGTATGTCATTAAGGAAAGCAAATTTAGCTCTGAAGTGACATATCGGTTATCCCACTTTAGGATTAAAACTTAAAGGTTTTTAAACCACTCATCAATGATAGATAAGCAGACAGATATATACAGTCAATGCAAAATGTGCGTGGCTATCCGCCAGACGCAGATAAATGCATTTTGTGTGTATGTCTGCCTTACATGTGAGATGTATGTGGGCATCCACTACTCACTAACCTCCAATCTGGCACAGAGCAGGCAGCTAAATGTCGTGTCCCCTTGTCCCGTTGCATTTGAGAGGAGACAGGAGATACAACGACAACCCCAGCAGCCCGACCGCATCTCCCGCTGCACCGTGCTCCCTGCTGGACGCGAGGGCAGGTCTGCCCGGCTGACCGCAGGCGCCACGCTGCTGGGGAGGGCGCCTCAGGGCGAGGGAAGCCGCCTCTCTGCCACGCTCTGCCTCTTGAAGGCCACAGAGCAGCCTGCGAAGAGCTCACTGGCCGAGTCCCGGCTAGTGGCTCCCCCCGCGGAGCCGGGGCCAGAGACAGGCCTGGCGTTTCCACCGCCATCCTCAGGCTCCGCTCACACTTTGAGAAAGTCGGGTCCGTCCACAGGAGCGTCACTCGGCATCAGATACAGCAAACGCGCACGAGGGAGAACCCGACAAAGGGCCAGGCAGGGTCAAACTCTAAAGCTGACCCCTGAAGGCTGACATTAGAGCTGGGCCATCCAGGACGGGAGGGGGCGGCAGAGGGGCAAGGGGAGTACAGGGGGCCGTGGGGAGGGGGCCGTGTGAGAGCTACTGGGATAAATCCTGCACTGTCACAGGACTGACAAGGAAGGGAAACAATGGTACTTCATTAAAAAAAAAAAGATCTCTATAAATGGCCGTTGTTTAAATAAAGAATAAGTTTAAGGGCCTCCCTGGTGGCACAGCAGTTAGGCTCTGCGCTGTGGAGCTGTCGGCAGCGGCGACGCAAGTTCGATGCCCAGCGGGGAGATTCCCACAGGGCACAGCAGACCTCTCCTGCCTCCCCTGCTGCTCCCCTCAGCAGTGTGTTTCAGTAGATCTGCCTGTTCTGCTCCCCACTCTGTCTCTGGTGAACCCTCTGACCGCCCCACGCCTCTGGTCTGTACCTCGGCTTGTGTGCATAAATAAACAAATCTTTAAAAAAAAAATAAGTTTAAGGGGAGAGGCTGACTCATCTTAAGGCTGCGGCTTTCTCTGAAAATCCTAACTCGGAAACTCCTGTTTTCCAAGTTCACCAACTCGAGCTACTAGAGCTGCAGGAGTTAGAGTTCTGCAAGGGCACCCTGGCTTCTGCACGGGACTCGGGCGGCATCCCATACCCAGAACCAAGAAATGAGAAGTTCTAAATGCAGGCAAGCCCATTTTCCTACAGAGAGCTCCTTACTTAAGTACTAGGTACTCCTTAAAGACAAGCTCATTTTAAGATGAATTCACTCTTCGGTCTACATTCGAGGCTAGAATAATAAAGAGTCAGTAAATAATAACTAATCGACAAATACCTCCAGAGAGTATCCCAACCACCGTTTTTTTCCAAAGCAGAAAAACAGAGTTTCTATTATTCTATTCTTGTGATGCTATCTAAATTTTGGGGGAAGGTTAAATTATTCTGAAAGCTATGAACCATCTACATATTTATTCTTTTTAAAGGTTCTGTGGTGTGTTAGCATCTGTATTGCCAGAAAACAAAATTTTCTTCAAAGTTATTCTTGGGCAGGCCTGGGACTCAACCCATATGTCTCACAGTTACTGCAGCTCGAGGCTTTAATTTATGAGGCTTGTTCCAAACTCCTCTGCAGCGTGATTTGGTTCGGTGAATGTGTGGCGCCACCTATGGGTAGACCCTTGGAAGTTCACGTTCCTTTATCTGAAGACAGCATCTCACCTCTTTCAGAAAAACGTTTTTGAGGAGCTTCAAAATTTCAGAGTGTATGGATGAAAACAAACAAAATATTTTGATTAAACACTTTTCTCTAAAATAACAGAAAAGGCATTCCCATTAAGTCTGATGCTGGGTGACTTAGTAGAAAAGACAAAGAAATTTTTTTTAATCCTCTCCATCTTCTCTTAAAATACTTCCCTTGGTTTTTCTGAGCTATTTCTCATGGAAATCAAATCTCTGCCTGTGCCTCAGCTATGAGCGGATGAAGAGCATCGTGTCAGCCCAAGAACAAACAATAATGCTGCCCAGGGGAAGCCAGAGCAGCCTTTGCTCTCTCCTCTGCGCAGCCCAGCGCCGTGGGCACACCGGTATTCCTGTCCAGAGGCTGAGGGGTCTCAAGGTGCATAATTCTCCTGCAATAACTCTGGGAGCGTCTGACCCCCTCAAGCTCGGGCCTGGTGTCTGGCCGGCTGGACTGACCCGCGAGGACCACAGCAGAGTAGCCTGGACCATGCCCCTGCTTAGAAATGAGGGAAAATCAACAGCCAAGCGTCCTCATCGCCGCTCCATGCCCAGCTCCCTTTAAAAAACAAACAAAAAAATCTCTACGACAGGCATCGAGGCTCGCGCGGGTGAGGGAAGGACTTTGAATATTTCTGTTCATTCATCTGCCCGGATGATGGCCACCTCCTCCCGCTTCAGTCTTCCGCTAACAAAGAGCCGCCGGCCGAGCCTGCTGCCCAGCTCGGCAGTCACTACCTTGTAAATCAGAAGCGGCTGCAAGCGGGTCTGTGGATCGCAGCGCCGGAGAGTGTGTCTGCCTTGTAAATTTAATTAAACAGCAGGTGCAAAAATCAGGTCATATGGCTTTGATGTGACCCGTGCGAGGGTGACAAGCAGACAATGATTCTAATGCGGAGACATTTGCATACATTTGCATTGGAGAGCAGAGAGCGCGCGGCGCCTGCCACAGACATATTTTATTTCTAGGAAGTTGAATAAGATTTGAATGAACGATTTCTATTTAGACCTTCTGGAAAAATACAAGATTTTAGCACTGAAACCGGTCATGTGGACTCAGGCTAAGATTTCCTGATGCCCACTTTGCAATGCAGCTGTCCTTGAAAAGTGGACAAAGAAAACTGTCGGAGGATGGAGAAATATATATTCAATTTCGTTTCTGTCGCCGTCACAGAGAGCGTACGGGTGATGGACGTCTCCTGGCTGTGGCCAGGAGGCGTCTCCACGGTTCTCCTGGCTCTCCCGTCAGTGCCATAAATTCTGAAATGACAAAGGACGCAGACGAGACTTCCCCACATGGCGATTAGCTTTGACATCCATTTTTAATAATGCCTCTCCCGGCTTGTCGGGGAGACCACGTCTTTGAGAACAGTGAGTCAGCCTGTTTAATCCAAACAGCATCTGGGCACCCCTGGGGTGGCCTGCACAGGTACCAAGCAGATAAACAGCCCCGTTATCTCTCAGGGGCCAAGCACACCCCCACGGCCCCAGGGCGAACTCCGCCAGCCCGGGCTGCACCGGTGTCTCCGGCGGAAGCTGCTGGTTCCGAGACCACTCCGGCCGGCTCCCGCCTTTGCCTGTCCTTCCCCAGCGGGGCTGGTGTTACCCTGGCACACTCAGGGCAGATGCTGCTGTGCCGGAGGCTGGACACCCCTGATTTCTCCTGTGACCCCGGAGAAGGCGGAGAAGCTGGGAGAGCGAGGGTGCTGGCCGGGCTGGCCCCAGAACGGGCTTCCAGCAGCGTCTGCGGAAAGGCCTTTGCCCTTTCACGCTCCGGCTTTTCCTGCAGCCAGGGAGCTGCGTCCCCTGGGCGGCTCGCATGCCCACCCGAAGACGAAGGGGCACCCGCAGTGCCCAGGGCCTGGTGCACAGAGTCCTGCGGGGCCCGGCCCAGCCCGAATCGGGGCCGGCACTGTGGAGCGGGAGCCAGCGGCTGTCACTGAAACCGTGGCGGGAAGTCTGATCGCCTCACGTCTCTCTTCCTCCTTGAAGGAGTTTCCGTACGGGTGAGACCAGCCCGCCTGGCCTTCTCACAGCACCCCGAACCCCGGCACCCCCGCGTAATTCAGAGCCAGCAGCCGAGGAGGCCCCTCTGGGTCTCACGGAAAACTTCACCTGCCCGGAGCACTGCTGCGGGCACAGGCGACCGAGGGGCAGCAAAGACGGGCACCGCGGAGCCCCTCGGGCTGGTGTCCAGAGGTGACCTCGCTGCGCCCCAGAAGGGCCAAAGCCCCAGGACCAGAGGAGACTTCAGGCAGGAAGCCGGGAGACAGTTGGGGTGACTCGGGCTGGACGCTGCTGGGAGTTCTGGGAGACTATGCGGGCACACGCCCTAGATCCCAAACAGGGGGGACCTGGGCCCCGTTTCCAGCACGGATGCCAGCACAGTGTAGACGCTGCAAGTCGCAGCCAGTACTGATCCACTATGGGAACTAATGTCCGCAATTCACTTAGATCCCTTCAAATCTTGCCAACGTCCTCCCGCGTGACACCACAGGCCTCGGGGGCGCTTCCTGGCGCGCAGGGCTCGGGGCGGCCTCTGACCATGTCAGCAGTGGGGGACAGTGCCGGAATGTCCCTTCGGAAGTTTCTCGATTTCCTGGTCGGATGGGCCGACGCGTGTGGGAGGGAGAGGCTGAGTGGCGTTTCTGGTCCTGTGACGCGTGAGACGTGACGTCCTGGAGCTGGACCCAGGGCCGAGGTTGTGGCTGTCACCGCTGGCCCCGGGGAAGGACGTCGCTCCGAGAGCCTTGGCGTTGGGGGCTGTGGGCCCGCGAATGGCCGCTGACCTCACCTGGAATTCTCCTGCATGGGGGCGGCCTTTCGCCCCACTATTTGTTTATTCAGCGGCCTGCTTATGGCAGCAGGACTTGCCGTCCAGGCTCGCCTCAGAGCAGTGGCCGTGCCATGTCCGCCCCTCACGCTGTCCAGCCTGGTCCTGGACGCTTCCGCCCCCGCCCCTCCCAGCCCGCCATGGTGGGCTTGTCTCACAGCCTTTAGCGCTTTCTTGTTCTCTGAGGGGACAAAGTGCCCAGGGGCAGATATTTTCCAGGGGGCCCAGGCCTTTCCCCGCAGAGTGGTTTCGTGACCAAGACCGGGGTTCTAGGGGTGCTTGCTTGTTGCTTCTGGGGCGCCCTGCTCACGGCCGCCTTAGCCGACAGAGCCGGCGATCTCACATCTGTGCCTCGCGCCTCTCTGAAGTGAGAGGGCACCCGGGCAGCGCCCTTCCTGCGCCCAGGCGCGCTGGCCAGCGGTCGGCGTCGTCAGGGCTCTGCGCGCCTCTGCCGCATGTGCTCCCCCAGCTCCTGCCCCCACCACGCACACCCCCAAAGTGCAACCTCAACCACCTTCCAGAGCCGAGACGCAAAGTCAAATAACCCAGTTTAGCAGATGGGGATAGAGGCGGCGGCCGCGACGGAAACGCTTCTAAACCGCCGACGCAGAAACTCTCAAACACTAAAAACTAAAGTCCCGAAGTATAATAAAAGCAACACAACAGGAAAAAAGACTAAAAGTCAACACACTCGAGGTTTTCTGCCCCTAAGGCCCCGAGGTGCCCGCAGGCCTGCGGGTGACGTTGGGGTCCGCAGCCTCGACCTCTACCGGAGCCCCAAGGTCCGCGCGCAGCCGCCTTTCTCCGTCTCCCTCCGCCTGACTGTCCCTTGGACGTCAACAGCAAGTAACCACACAGAATCGCGTTCCTCCGCGGTGACTTTTTCATTTACAAAGACAAGTTCCAGGAACCCCGTCACAACTGAGAGCGCCCCCCTTTTCTCCAACCCCATGTGACACGCAGGAAGTCAGGAGAGCAGCGCCTGGGTGTGTCCACCCAACGGGGGTGGGGGGAGGCTGGGCGCTGGCGAGTCTGCTCAGCGCTGCGGTTGGCCAAGCCTCAGGCACAGGTGAGGGCTCACCTGGACAGGTAGGAGCGCACCTGGACAGGTGGGGGCCCCCAGCCCGCGGGAGCCCTCGAGCAGGGACACTGAGGTTGTCTCGGCTGCTTCCACGTCAGGCACAGCAAACATGTGTAAATACTTTATTAAAACTGAAAAAAACCCTCACAAGTGAAAGCTGTTCCCCTCTGATTGATTTCTCAAAGGCCCCCAGACTGCTTCTGCTACAGATGTTTGCAAAATGATTGGATGCGGGGCTCGCGATTCATAAAAGCGATAAAATGTCGCTTATTGACTGAACAGACGAACTAGCTGAGGGGGGATAATTTGGAGGGTTCTTATTGGAAATGCTTTGAAGAAATGTAATGATAGTGGAGAGACAGAGTCTTATTAGCTGTGGTAAATATATTTTCCTTCAGAATACAGAGGAGATTTTTTAAATAACTAGAAAATAACCCTCAAAATTTCAGTTATCCTATTTTTTGACTCAACGCTCATCTCTTTCTACTGCATAAACCCATGAAGTCCGTAATGGCTGAAACTCAGAAGCACGGAGGCGTTTCTGGAATAGGGGTGCAAGCCTGCGGCTGGGCGCCAGGGTGCCAGTTCTGGTTTTAGTTTTGCTACTGACTCCAAACCGTTCTCTTCGATAAATCAAGGCTGGGGCGGCCGCGCCTCTCTCCCGAGGAGCAGCGCCTCCTGGGCACGCGGGTGCACAGCTCCCAGTCTCCCCGAGAGCCGTGCTGGGTCTGCGGGGCAGCAGGGAAGCGGGTCTCTCTGGGCCACCCAAGCCCGGCCTCAGACTGTTCCAGCCGCTGCCCACGAGGCGGCCGCGGCCGAGCGGCCGGGTGGAGCAGCAGCAGTGTGGTGGCCAGCAGCCCCTCCCGCCGCCATGCGCGTGTTCCTGAAGAACGAGGGACGTGCGTGACCGTCCCAGCGAGGGAGACACAGGTGTTTCCTCTCTTGTGTCCTCTTCCCCCAGCTCTATGATCTTCTTGGATAAAAATCAACATAATTTTATGATTTCAGCTCTTGATTTTACATCCATAGTGTCAGAGACCCTGAGCAGGAACGAGCGCCTGGTTTTGAGTCAGGTGGGTGGATGGACGGGCAGATCCTGCCACGGGGGGCTTGTTAGAATCCAGGGGGCGCTGCACCACGTGACACCATCCCCTCTGCTTCCCACCCCACAGCCATGCGGTGACGCGATGACGTAATGTAGTGATGACGTGTTGACGCAATGAAGTGATGACGTGATGAGGCGATGACGCGCTTTCACAGGGGGCCGCTGGAGCGTGGCGCAGGACGCAGGGCGAGCCAGCACGTGGGCGAGGCACGCTCCAGGCCGGGCTGTGGAGGCAGAACGAAGCCGGGGTCTTCTCCCACCGGCCGACCCGCCCGTCTCACACTGTGCTGCGCGTCTGTGCCCCACGGAACCGGGGACAGGGCCTGTGCGCTGGGCCGTCCTCGACCAGTCAGGGGGAGTCACGGGCGCACAGCGGTGCGTTGTCAGAAGAGGAAGGAAAATAGTGAAAAGGACCAAATACCAAGATGGACGTGCAACGGAATGAGCGAAATCTCGATTCAAAAAATAAACACAAGTAAGCTTCTCCTCCCTGGAGACTGTCGGGAGATCCGGGGGTCCGACTGCCCAGGAGCTGCGGTGTCCACTAAATGGCACAGACCTCTGTGCACGAACCCGGCCACGGAGCGCGGGGCGCAGGGGCTTCGCGAGCGGCTGCAGAGACGGCCCGAGCCGCGAGCCCACACGTGGCCCGCGCACTTGCGTTTCTGTGTCTTAGAGGGGAAAGAGCTTCCCCTACACGCGCCGTATTACTAGATCCGAATTATCCGGGATCTTGAGGCGAGAGTAAGGGGCCAGCCCCAGTGGACCGTGGAAACGGTGCTGTCGCTGTCCTGCCTCTAGCCACCTGTGCGGTGTGGACAGAGCAGTAAGGACTCACTGTCCACTGAGTGGGTGGAGCACCCCCAGTTTGCCGCCTGGCGTCTCTCCCTACAGCAGTGGGGCGACCTCTTGGGCCGGGCCGGCTTCCTCAACCTTCTCAGATCTGTGTGGGGCGCCGGTGTTCACTGGTGAGGGGAGAGGGGAGAGAGTGTGAGTGGCATCTCAGCTCTGCCCTGTCTTCAGTCTCCTTTGAAGTTGGGCAGAGGCAGAAAGGGGGTCGCAGCTCCGCAGCCAGGCGTCAGTCACACCCCCAGTCAGCAGCAGCCCCCCCCTCCGTCGCCTCCTCCCATTTGAAACAGCGAAGCAGGCCGGTTTCGCGTTCCCCGCCCTCCTCATTGTCTGGCTTTGCATTTCATCTCGTGGAGAAACTTCCCTCAGGTCAAGCACCCTTCTGTCAAATTTCACATGGTTATGCTTTTTAAAGTATGAATATTCATCTGATTAATATTTCTAGAAACTTGAGTAAAACAACAACCTACTCAAACACAATCGCCAAGACCATTATGAGGGGGACGTGTTATTGGATCCGAATGGTGGGCTGAAGGGGCTCTCCCGTTCTCCGCGCTCGCTCGTGTAAGAGGCAGGAAGAAAGCAAGAAAATCAGAGGTCAGCTTTTCAAAAGGCAGTTACCCGCATTTCAAACACTTCAGTTATCAGGAGAACAAAGCAGGAAGAATAATACACCTTCTTTGTATGAAGGTAGATGGAAGGTGAATTTAATATCCTTGACTCTGAAAGAACAAATTGTTTTCAAAAGTATGAAATGAGACAACTTTTCTCAGTTGCAACTATTAGAGACATAATGTTATATAACGCCTTTAAGTGCTATTTGAAAAGTTGACATGGGTAGGGGAAAGAATACATGAATAACAGAAGGATAGATGGGAACAGAACCCTTGTCAAAAGATTAAAGAAATGCACATGCTTAGTTGCAGCAATAATTCTGCATTTTCTAGAAATACATCTAAAACTGATTTTACGTATGTGTATAAATATTTATATGTTAGTTCTATATAGGTGTATATAACCAGATATAATGTGCAGGAACATGGATACACATGCATAGATGTACTGCATGTGGAATAGAAACCTCTATCAAATACTGTTGTATTTACTGCACATAAATATGTGTGGCTATGTGTGCGTGCACATGTACATATGTGGTATGTGCGTGTACAAGTGGGTTTCACGTAATGGATTATCTGTCTTGGATAGACAATGTTGAACAATTACTGACAAGTTGCTGAAGTCCCCATGTGGGGTGGCTGCAGAATTGATACTCTGGGGGCTCACGTGCATTTGTTTGGCCACAGCACCCTAACATGTTATGAAGGTGAATATGATTTAGAGAAAACTCTCCTCATGATTCCACCAGGAAAAGGAGAAAATAATTATTTTGAAATAACTATGCATGCCTGGAGAGTATCTTCTCTCAGCAAAGGACTTCCCGCAAAAGCGAAGACTTTGCCGGCCTGAGACAGGGAAGCCCGGACTCAGCCCCGCCAGCCCCCGTCTCACCTGACGGGGGAGCTGAGAAGCTCTTGTGCAGGTCTTACCAGGAGCGCAGTCTCACTCGCGGATGGCGCCTTCATCACATGGGAACAGATTGCTTCTCCCCGCCCCCCCATGCCTTGCAAACATCAATTAGCTACCCATGAAACCACAGTGGGTTGCAGTTAAAACAGCTACAAAGCTCAGATTCTATTTAAGGCAGAGACTCTAGAGAAGTCCAGAGAGCAGGAAAGAGGAAATCAAGACCAGAGAAAACATTAGCCTTGAATGCCTGCACACTTAAAGTTCAGCAAAGTGAATGCTGCCCAACTCTCAGCAGAAAGTCACAGAACCTTGTGCTGAAGGTGTGTCTACCCCAGCTCCTTCTACTCAGTGCATCAAATCCAGCTTTGAACAAAAATTTATAAGGCGTGCTAAAAGGCAAACAGCATGGTGTGGGGAGGAAAGCAAGCACTGAAATAGACCCGACGTGGCAAAGTCTTGGAATTCTCATACTGTGAACTCCCAATGGCAATGACCAAAATGTTGAAGGTTCTCATGGAAAAGTGGACAACATGCGCTACTTACAGGAACCCTGTCAGCCAGCTTCAGAGAGCTCCCCCCCTTGGTAGTGAGTCAAGAATCTCCTAGTGATTCCCATCTGGGATGAACGCTGCGCCCTTGCTGCCTCTGGCACTGAGCTCAGCTCCAGGCTGCACCTCTCTCCCTACTGCAGTAGCTGAAATAAAACCTGCCTTCTGGTTCTAGAAAGTGTCCTGCACTTCCTCTTGAACACAACAGGTGGGTCTCCAGGGCATTTGGTTCAGCAGGAAATAGAATGAATAACTGCAGGACAACCCAGGCTGACCCGCGGCCAGCCAGGTGCCCCCCAATGACGGGGTACAGTCTGAGAAATGCACGACTAGTCCATGTTGCTGTTTTGTGCAGACAACATCAGCGGTGGATTTGGTGCCTTTGGGGGCCACGATGAACAGAACAACACAAGATTAAGTCAAGCGGGGGAAATGGAGCCACGGAGAATCTCGGTGAGCCTGAGATGTTTGTGCCTGCTCAGGCGTGAAACAGTCAGATGCTGTGAAGGGCCTGACAATGGGAATTTGGGGCCCGTAGTCCCTCCTTGGCCCACACCAATATGCAGCATGTAAAGACCAACCCAAAGGGTGGGAGATGCAGGGCAAAGCCAAAAAGGTGCAGAGCGCATGGGGAAAGGACTCAGCTATACGACACTGAAGCTCCAGAAAGACCCTTGAGAGAGCAAGGGACAAAGGCATATTTGAACCTATGTTCAAGGATTTTCCAAGTTAATGAAAGACATGAGGTTGAGCTCAAGGCCTATGAGACGTGAACAGATTACTTATAAACTAAACTCTCCATAGTCTTTGTAGAATACAATTTCTAAGAGAAGAGGGCAAAAGGAAGATTTTGGAAACAATCAGAAAATAATCACCACCGAAGAAATAATTACAGTAATACCTGACTTCACAAGAGAAATGATAAACCCAGAAGACAGAATATCACCTGCCAGTTGTTGGGAAAGGAACAGCTAATACAGAACGCCAGAGAATTCAGGACCCAGCAAAGATGCCCTTGAAACATGGACACTAAAGAGCGATATTTCCAGCAAAATATCAGAGGATATTTGGCCAGCTGACCTTCACTAAGGTCACTGTTCAAGAAGGAGGGAGAAATCCCAGCTAGAAATATGAGAACGCCAGAAGTGGGCAGTACAAGAATAGCAAGTATGTAATTAAATCTAAAAGTCTATGAACTATGCATATCATGAAGAGTAGTCTCCCAGAACCTGAAATATAGGTAGAATTAAAATACAGAGACAAGGAAGGCGAATACCTAGGGAATAAAAATGGAAATAAAGTATACACATGAAGACACTTGCATTTATATCTTGGAAAGTGCTAAAAGTACTACTGTGTACTAGGCATTGATAAGTCAAAGAGAACTATAAGAGGAGCTACCTAAAATATAATAATATGTAGCAATTATAATGTAATTATTAAAATATTGAGTGGTAACAGACAAGTAATTAGAGATGAAAATGTAATAATGAAATGGCTATAAAAATTTAAGACAGGAGACCAATCTTATAATACTAAAATAATAATATATAAATATACTAACATACAAATTAAAAGAGATGAAAAGATGATAATAAACTTTCATTTTGATTCAAATGAGGACAAGAAAAGGTAAAATGGAAAAAGAAGAGCAGTAATCAGGGAGAAAATTAACAAAGGCAAATATTGCTTCATTAAAACATAAAAGCCGAGTATTATTAAGAGACACAAAGTCCCAGACATCCTAGAGAAATAAAACAATTGTGAAAAATACTAAGGAATTTGAGAAGGGAAGTTGGGTGGACAAATTCCTTGGCAGTGGAAGGAACTAATGCCAACATGATATAAGAAAAAAGTTAAAAATCCCATCCGCTTATAATTGCATCAAAAATCAAAACTTCTAAGAATAAATTTGACAAGCGACATAAACAATTTTTTCACTAAAAAAAAAGCCTTGCTGAGAGACGTAATCAAAGCCCAACTCCATGGAGAAGCAAGAGCCTCACGTTCAGAAACGAGAAAGCACATTTCCTAAGGGATCATTTTCTAAGGTTTCTGTATGTCCAGATTTGACCTAAATACTCAAAATCCCAACAGGGTTACTCAACTTGTCGATTTTGAAAATCACACAAAAAATATGAAGGAATTAAAATAGATAAAATAATCTGGAAGAAAAGAACAAAGTTGGAAGAGGCGGGTTAACTGCTGTCAAAACGTCCCACAAAGTAGAGAGACTTGCGGACGGCAAACTGGCTCCTGGAACAGAAGGGAGCGGGAAGAGCGCCCCGCTTCACGCCACTGCTCGCTCAGGCACCGGCTGGCAGCTCAGAACGGGCGGGAGGCTCTGGCTCTTCAGCGATGGGCCAAACACAGCTGAATGGAAACAGCTGAACACGAGTTAGGACAAGGCGGCGAGACCCTGGACCACAGCGGACAGGCGTGAGAAACTGGACAAACCCCAGCAAGGAAAGGGGCGTGTGGCACTCAGGGCCGGAGCCGGCCTCTCCCCGTGGTTTCCACACGCTCCCGGGCAGGTGCGGGGGCCACCTCAGCAGTGACAGAGACAGAGGCCTCGGGACACGCCGGCACCTCGCACGTCTGTAAATCAGACACCACTCAGAAGTTCACTTAAGAAATACCCTAATTTTGCAGTGTTTAGCTCAGCTTAGGGATTCAATCAATTGCTGAGTGGAAGAATTCCATGAGTCAATGACTTAGCATGTCTGGAACACAATCATCAGTGACATCATAATTTAAGGTTACAATTAAAAAGAATAAATTGTCCTATTAGGGATCACACCAAGGCCTTGAAAGTAAATGCTTTCAAGCTAAAACCCAGTACGATTTTAGTTAAGTCTTGTACGTCTTCAGGGAATGGATTATATGCAGGTTTCTTTCCAGAACCCTCTTTGGGCTGTTAAGACCAGCTCCAACATCTCTGAGAGAGAACTACACAGCACACAAAACCGGGGACCCTTTGAAAACAACATCCTTGTCTAGGTTCCCCCGTGCGCGGGAACTCTGACACTGGCTGTATTCTTTTCCTTCTGCGCCAAAATCAGCCTTTTGTTAATGCTTTGCCCCAGCTGTGCTTTTGTTGGATGTGGACACGGACAATTTGAGAAAATATTCAACCTGCTTCTTCTTAGTGCACCATTGTATGGGGACAAACAGAAGCCGAACCTTGGGATTAATGCTGAAAGGCCTGGATGTCGGCGCAAGGAAGGGAAGGGAGGCAGAACTCAGCGGGTTCTGGCGGCGGCGGCGCGCCTGCACCCAGGTTTGACGGAGGAAGGTGAAGGGTGGACAGAATTTTAAAGTGCAGGGTCTTTCCTTTCTTTTCAACTTTCTGCTTCAGTAAACACTGCAGGAGGGACCTTCGCCACAGGGCAGCACACCTGTGTCGTGCAGTCTTGGCCCAGTGGCAAACCCTCCACAGTCAGCTGAACACATACTTAGTCCAGCAACGTGCTGAACAGGCTGCACAGGAGAATCGGCGCCCCACAAAGGAGGTGCAGTTGGTCATGGATTTCAACCCAGAACTGCTGAGGGGGCAGCGGGGAGACAGGAGACATCTGTTGCGCCCTGTGGGTCAGCTCCCTGGCCGGGAATCGAACTCAGGCCGCAGCAGCGACAGCTGAGACTTAACCCCCAGGCCACCGGGAGGCCCTGTTTTTTAACACACCACAGCTGTTTCCCTGCTGGACTTTGCCCACCCAGGAGCCCACTCTGGGAGGTACCCCCCTCGGACCTGCACACATCTTCCCGCAGTGTGGCCTCAAACACGCGCTTCGTTGGCCTGATCGCTCAGTCACATAGAGATGTAAGCAGACAGATCTCCCCGCAGCTTAGTGCATGAAATCTCCGCAGTCCTTAAGCACTAACTCAGCAAATCACCGGAGCGGAGGAGACAGAGCTGAAGGCCGCCTGGCCCCCCAGGCACCTCGCAGCCCCGAGCCCCAGCTCCGCCCAAGAACTCCACCAGAGCCGGGGCCAGGCGCCCCGGCCCCAGCTGCTGAGAACCCCGCAGATCCCCGTCTGCCCCAGCCTCACCCGAGGCCGCGGGACATGCCATCCGGGCTGATGTTACTCACCCAGCTGAAATTTTAAATCCTTAACTAGCAACAGGTTTGTGTGAGACGACGGGAGCGGCCTGGCTACCGCTGAGCGCGGGCCTCCGTGCTCCCGAGCAGCTCGTGGGCCGTCCTTCCTCACGCAGCTCTCCGTTGGAGTCAGCACCCCAAAAGTGTCTTGGGCAAAAGGATGATTTCATAGGGGGAGCTGTGCGGTGTTGCTTTTGAAAAAGACACCCGCCCCCGCCCCAGGAAGACCCCTCCGGGCCTCTCCGCACGGAGAAGGCGGAGTCCGCGCATGTGTGTCCACTGCCCCTTCCTTGGCAAACTCCCCAACTGCCCTCCCTGGAGGGTAAATGAACCGGTCGGCCTCTGCTCCAGTGGCCTCTGCGGCCATCACCCGCGGCCGTGATCGTGCTAAGCGGAGGGCGCGTGGGCGCGGGCAGCGGCCTGACGGCGGGCACCTGAGCGTGGGCGCGTGCGCGCACCGGAGCCCGAGGGTGGCCACGGGGGCGGCGGCGCTCACACGGCCGCGGCGGACCTGCCGCGCGAGGAGGCGGCCACGGGGCCCACTAGGGCCCAGAGGAGGAGCGGGTGGAGACTCGGGCCGAGGTGCCGCCTCCTGCCGGCCGCTTTCCTGCGAACCCTTGAGCCCTGCGAAGGCGACGCCGAGGCCGCCAGAGTCCTCCCTCAAATGGTCAGCAGCGATTGGGAGTGCCCGGCGGGGCGCCGCACCAGGCCCTTGCCCCCGCCCCCAGCCTCCCTTGTCCTACCTTCAAGGTGGCGTCTGAAGTCTCAGGACGCTCGCACATTAGTAGGAAACTTCCCTTTGGCTTCTCCCGCATCAGTCTGTCTGATGCCTGTGCGATCAGCTGCCAGCCTGGAAGGGCCCCGAGGGGCCGGTGATTCTCCGGCGCCCGCCAGCACCGGCCTTCCGCGGCCCCGCAGGCGCGCGCCTCCCCGGCCTTCGCTGCTGGCTCACCCCACGCACCACAGACCCCACGGGACACGCTGCGCCTCTTTAAACCGGTGTGGATCTTGTGAATGTTTTAATAGTAAGGAAACACTCGAAGGGCCTCCCTGGGGGCGCAGGGGTTAGGTCTCAGCACTGTGAAGCTATCGGCAGCCACCCGAGCACGAGTTCAATCCCCGGCCAGGGAGCTTCCCACAGGGCGCAGCAGACCCCTCCTGTCTCCCGCTGCTCCCCTCAGCGTGGATTTCAGTCGATCCGCCTGTTCTGCTCCCCACTCTGTCTCTGGGGTGTCCTCTCACCCCCGCACCTCTGGCCTGCACCCCAGCTCTTTATGCAAAAATAAAATCTTTTAAAAAATATGCTCTAAGGTTTTTCTCGGGTAACGACCCCTCGTGGTCCTCCTTCCAGAATGTTCCTGTCTCACCAGGGCCACCTCCCCCGTGAAGGAGGGAATGTGTGTCTGCGGTGATGGAGTCAGTCGTGGGCTGGTTGTGATTTACTGATTCACAGTCTCGTCACGATTTGCACTTTCCTGCTCGGCCCCGACCCCGTCTGATGTGACAAGAGAGAATTAGATTTTATTTTGCCCATCGCTGTGTGTTTTTAGCCCTATAAATATTTTGGAGGTTTCTAGGATGAAACTAAACTACTGGGCAGTAGCTCAGTACTCTCGAGTCTGGATTGTAAGATCCACTGCGGTGTGAAGAAGCCGCCCTTGACCGGAGCTAGTGTCTCCTGCCCCCTCGGGCGAGGCCTCTGAGCTGCCCGCCTGGCGTGAGCGGCGAGAGCCCCTGACCTGGAGGCTCCGAGGACGTGCTGCTCCGAGCGCTCTGGTGGTTCCCTGGCCTCGGGGCGTCTTCCGCAGGCAGAGCAAGACAGTTTAACCTGAAAGCACATCCCGCAGACTGCCGTTTTCTCTGCATGCCGCGCTGCCGCCTCCCGTATCCAGTCCTGAGCTCTGGCCCCATCTCCGGGATTGCACCAGAATGTTGTCCAGGCACTGCGGCCTGCAAGTGCCCGCAGGTGCCAAGGCTGGGCAGCCCGGGCCCACCTGCTTCCAGCGCTCTGGGGTCACTGCATCTCGCGCCTGATATTGGGGCATTAGAAATAGTGACTCCACTGAAAAACAAACAAACAACACTTACAAACCAGGAAACCTAAGTGTTAAAGTAAGTCTGGTCTCTATTACTCTATTTTAGCCAAACCTAGAAGTTGGCCTTTGGGCAAAATCTTGATGATGCCTAAGGACAGCGAAAGCTGCATATGACACACTGCTATGAAATACGCCTTCAGTTGCCTCCGAGCCGCTCACAGCCCACATCCACGCGCCAGCGCCAGGCCCCCCACAATCTCGAGGGCCCGTGGCCGGCCGAGGCTGGGTGCGGAGGGGCAAGGTGGTTTCACCTTCCTGTGTTTAGTGTCATCATGTGCTCTTTTACCCAACTTCCAGGTTCTGGAATCATCGGTGTTGACACTTTCCCCTTCCTCCAAGGAACTGCCAGCGTGAGGCCAGTGTCCATCTCTTACTTATTCCTTCCTTCCTCCTGGGTTTCCAGATGACCCCTGAGACCCCCCAGCCCCCCGAGGACCGGCTGTCAGCATGAACCACACCACCAGATACAGCAGTGCCTAGGTGGACACTCAAACCAGATGCCTGGCCAGGTGGGCAGTGACAGATAAAACTGACCGCCGAAAACCTTTTCACTGAGCTTGTGCCTTAATGTGGTGTCTGAGAAATTCGAGACTGCAAAAGTGTTCTCGAGAGTTCTCCAAGTCCAGGGGACTAAAATGTCTTCTTAAACAAAAATGTTTTCTTGGGATGACTTCATCCCAAGAAACTTCATCAAAGATGAAGTTCTTGGGGGAGGGGCTAACTGGATGTGGAGACATTTTCAAATATTCAGAATAACACCATTGTTTTGAATTTATAGACAGACATTCTCAAATAGTCTTTGACAAGACTTTGAATTTGGCAAAGCGGACCACACACACTCAATTTGAAGATTATTCTAACAAAGCTCTGCTAAAGAGATAGACAGGGAGTCGACTACCAGGCCGGACAGACAAATCACCCAGCAGCGCCCCACCTGAAGGCACCCCCGGCATCATTAGCCCCGCGCTCACCCCAGTCAGTGGCTAACACTGATTTCTGCCCAGGGCACACCCACTGGGTGCTACTGGTCCTTCCTGCCCATCTCAAGCCCCAGGGCAAGTAACCCCCACTCCAGAGTCTTTAAACCAGAAACAGAAATCCATTTAAGTAAATCTAAGTCAGTCAAATGGGCATTATGTCAACGTCTTAAAATGTCATGGTTCAAGAAGAGAAAACCAAGTCAAGCGTGTGTCTGGCTTTACGGGGCTGGGGACAGCGATCGGCCCGGAAGCCCTCGAGCACAGCCCGCCTGCTGCCCGGGAGCACACGTTCCCCTGCAGGCACGTCTGGTCCAGCTTTCTGCTACTCGTCTTAAATTTAGGGTGGCAGAGTCCCATCTCTGTTCTAAGTTAGGACCTTTCACCCTTGAGTCACCAACAACTCACTCTCGGGGCCCCTCCCCAGGTGTCATGCATGGCTCTCCGGCTCCTGGGGCCACAGGCAAGACTAGGCTGGAGCGGGAGCTGTAAAAAGCCGCTTAGCAGCGAGGCGGTGCTGCCCGCAGCTCAGAGCTCTCAACAAACAAGTCGGACGCGATGCCCGCGGCGCTCAGTACCAGCCCGGCCCGGTGGTCCCGCAGTACAGTGACGTGTCCTAGGGGACCTGGACCCTCAGGGTCTGATCCCTATTTCAGAGGCGAGTCAGCCTCAGCCAGACACGCCTGAGGACGCTGCTCCCAGCTAACCCAGCCCGCACACGAGCAGCACGGGCCTGGACCTCAGCAAAGCCGCCTCGTCCGGCCTGCGGACATCACCCACCCCTGCAGAGACCCTCGCGCTTCCGAGAGCAGAACCTCCACCCTGTAATCCCGCCCCCGGGTCAGTTTCGACTTCAGGCTTTGTCAAACAGCCAGAGAAGTCCAGAGCGAGCCCAGACGGACTCACTGGCCTCCACAGATGTGCGGAGAGAGCTTCTCAGCAAGCCGGGCGAAGTCGGGTTTGGCGGACGGCGGCCTCCGCCCGCTCCCCCCACCGGGCTAGAAGCAAACGCTGCCGCGCAGTGGGCGGGGCCAGCCTGTGCCCGTCACTTGCGTCTCATCCACGTCCGGGCCTGCAGCCTGGGCCAGAGGCTTTATTCCAAGCTTTGCCAAAAACGCAAAGCTAATCCCACACAGGTGTGGCAGGTCCGAGCCTCTTCCGGGAACGCGGTGTCCCCCCATCCCGCCTGGCGCCTGGCCTCCCCGAGTGACACCTCCCGGCCACGCCGAGGCCTGCGGGGTCCCGGGTCTCAGCGCTCGCGCGAGGGGTGACATGCACCTGCCTCGCCGCTCCCGCGCCCCGGCTGTGTCTGGCAGCGAGCGGGAGCCCTCAGCCTGCAGCCAGCCTCCCTCCGCCGACCCTGGGCACTTCTACAATGAGAAAAACAAACCCCCAGTGTTCCATGTTTGTGGGGTTTGGGGCTCATGTGGCCATGGCAACACCCTGCCACTCCGACGCCTTCCTGGCTCCCCAGGAAGACACCGCCGTCTTGCTGGCTGCCCGGTCCTCCGGTCCCTCGGCCGTCACGGCGGAGCGTGGGGCTCGGCGGCCACAGCCCTGCCCCGAGCGCGCCCGGAAGGCCGCGCCTGCCCTCAGGCCTCGGCTCAGGCCTCCATCCGCAGGCCCGCCCTGGACAGACGCTCGCCCCGTCTCCGGCCGCAGTCTGGCGCCGCAGTTCCCGAGCCCACCTCCGTCCAGGCGAGAGCCCCTCACGGGACTTTCGTTCTCCAGTCAGGGACGGGCTTGCTCGTCTGGACTAAGCCGGCAGCGCCCGTGGACCCTCACGCTGAGGCCTGTCCTGCCTGTGTCCCCAGCGCCGCCTCCCGCCACTAGGTGGCCTGAGCCCCGTCCCGGCTCTGCCCACTGGGCACCCACCAGTCAAGGCACAGCCCACGCGGCCCAGGGGGCCTCGGGTCCGACCCCTGCAGGGACGCTCCACTGACCGCGAGATGCTCCCACGACCGGGCCCAGCTGATCTACAGGCCAGAAAAAGGACGTGCCCGATGGCCCGGCCGTCCCGACGCTGCGGGCAGGGGTCTGGCTTACCCGTGGCCGGGGGTGTCATCAGGTCCTTAGACCCTTCTCCGGAGACTCGGCCACCGTCCCCCTCCCCCGGTCACTAACTCGCCTGCCAAGGCCACGTTTCTGGGTAAAACGTGAGCTCCATTTAGATGCCCGAGGTCTCCGTGCGCGGACACCACCCGTGGGCCACGCAGGGCTCACGCAGCCGCAGCAGGCCCCAAGCGCAGCCCCAAGCGCAGGCCTCAGGAGCGAGGACGGGCCGGCCGGTCATGAGAGGCCAGCGGGGCCCGGGCGTGAGGCGGGCAGTCACACGCTCTCCCTCCCTTTCCTCTCTGTGGCTCAGGTTAGCGATTCCAGAGCGCTGCAGCCAGCGTCTTCCTGTTTATCACCAGCGACGCCCTCAGCGGGTCCCCACGGAGCGACTGTGGGGAAATTAAATGTTTTCATGCTGGGCGCAATCCTTCAAAGAAAGTTCTTGCCGGAGACAAATTTTCTCCATAGGTTGTAGTTAGTAATTTGCTTCCTGTTAATAATTCCACACGCACTGGTCTCACAGCAGCTGGTGATTATTTGGCACGAAACCCTCTGGATTTATTTTAAATTTAGAAAAAGTGTTGCTCCAGTACCTGCTTCCTGCTTGGGCATTGCCTTGGGAGGCCAGAATATTCTGAATAGCTTGATGAGAATGACCAGCGTTCTCGGCAACAACAAAGCCTCCGACTTTCCATCCAGCTGCCCACAGCAGAGACATTTTTCCCGTCCAACTGAATTTCTTCAAATAATTTGAGTATTCAGCCTTGCATAGTTTCATCCTGAGTCACTCAGGCACACATTGTTAAAACAAGGGCATTTTCTTTTCAAGATCAGCTCCTCTGCTTTTTCTTGACACCATCCCCACCCTGCCTCTCCCCAGCCTGCTGTCCCCATCCCACAGACCCCACCCCTGAAACAAAAAAAAGCAATGGATATTTGTCCCTAAGTGTCTGATGCCTGTTTCGGGAGAACATCTGATGCGAGGAGGCCTTGTTAGTGGTTTTGTGTTGCTCATTGTGGCGCCTTCAGCACCTGGAGGATGTTGGGTGTAACACACATTATTGATGATGATTTATCAAGAAATCAATGCATATTTTCTTTTACATAAATATCATTACCTCTTGTCAGATCCCAAAGAGGGAACTTAAGATTTCCAGGGATAGGAAAGGCTGCTTCTCAAGACACAAGTCCACTCCCAGCATCCCCAGCTCCTCTGCCCCCACCTTGCCTTCAGGAAACTTCTACAATTCATCTGCTTGGCCCCACTTGTGACCTGGGACCTTTACCAAACCATCTTATTCTCCTGTTTTAAGTTCTTTCATGTTCTTGTATTAACTATTAGCAAGTTGAAGCCAGCAACACAGAGAGAGCTCAGTCCATCAAGACTAAGATGTGTCCGTCCTGGAAGCTAAGGCTTACTGTGGGACTCACTGTACTGAGACCTGGGTCGTGGGGCCCCGAGTCTGGAGCAGAGAACTCAGACATCTCCCCTCTGAGCTCTGACGCATAAACCCATGTTGCTTGAGGCTTAACAGCTGGTAATTTTTTTATCATAACAATAGAAAACTAACACAATTTACCAGAGTTGCTTTGGGGGTGTTCGACTTGTAAATCAGGTGCACAACTTA